>CM067368.1:66847856-66901797 GCA_034401795.1 Chaetoderma sp. LZ-2023a | reverse complement strand
GCATGACACGTGTGTTTAACCACCCCCCCCCCACCCCCCCCCCCCCCCGCCAAAACGGTGTAACGAATTTATTACCCTCAGACGTCACCGAGAGATTAAGAGAGAGAGAGAGAGAGAGAGAGAGAGAGAGAGAGGAGTGAGATAGAGAGAGAGAGAGAAGAGAGAGAGAGAGAGAGAGAATTTGATCTTATCTTAAATATTGCCAATTTTCAACACTTTATGACGTCATTTTCAGAATGCATCACAATCTATGGACTAGCTTTAGCTTCGAAGAAATTTGGACCAACCAAAGCACCAGAAATAAAAAGACATGTGCTAAATTACTAACTGATGCCATGGAGTCTAGATACAAATCAAACTGGCTGGTCCATGTAAACAGAGGTGTCACAAATCGAATTGGTACATCTCAACAGGGCTCTAACTCAGATCGTATCAAACATTTTAAGGCAACTTTAACATGGAGAATTATTTACTAACTGAACACGATTTTTCTAGGCGAAATTTGTTTGCCAAACTCAGAGTCAGTGCACACGATCTCCATATAGAAGTGGGGAGACATACAATTCCCAAAACTCCTGTAGAAAAAGGTGAGTATGTTCGCTATGTAACATTCAAGTTTGTTGAGGATGAAAGACATTTTATTCTAAAATGTCCATTTTATTCTAAAATGTCCATTTTATTCTAAAATATCCATTTTATTCTAAAATGTCCATTTTATTCTAAAATGTCCATTTTACCACAGTGAGAGACAATCGCTATTTAATTACCTTAATGTTTTTGTGAATTTTGCTTCCCTCAGTGAACAGCGTAAATTTGTGTTCATAATGTCCTACAATAACGGTGACACTGAGGTCTGCAAACCGGTACTAAAATATGTCACTGATTGTTTCATGAAAAGGCAGAATGCGTTGGCTCCAAAACAATCCACTAACCCACGGCCATCACTAGTAATTGCAATACAGCTGATCAGATCGGCAGCAAATTTTGCTGTAGGTATATTACATGTATCCTTATCGCCCTTTTATATGGCGGCTGGGTGAAGAGGTGACATCGTTATCTTCTGTGTCATAAAATCTCATGGTGATTAAACTGTCATGGGATATTGAGATATGCCGAGTGGTGATGCTGCTTCTTCTTTATTTAGTGATCCTGGCGGAGGTTTCACGCATCAGTCAGTGAAGTTTCCACTGTAACTAATGCGCAGTACCTAGCAGAACATTAACTTCAACATTAACTTCAAATTTACACTATGAATGATATGTAGTTTCTGCTCATATATTACTATAACTACTTAATTTGATAACAGATAACAGCCATCAGCTTTAATTCGGGGGTGTCATCTTATGTATGTGCGTGTGCGTGCGTGGGCGGGTGCGTGAGAGTGTGCGTGTGCGTGTGCGTGTGCGTGTGCGTATTGTATATATCATATATATTTTACTTATTGTCGGCTGTATATCGTATGTACTATCTGTGTATGACTATATCTATATGTATGTAGATTTCGTGCCAATAAATAATCTGACTCTGAATCATACATATGGATGTGGCCATACATAGATGGTACATGCGATATGCAGTTGACAATAAGTATGACGTCAACATTGGTTTCTTCTAGTGTATTGGTAATGGTTACCATTCTGTCGCTAAATATTATAATATTTACGGTAGCAAACACAAGTTTATGCTCAAACCTTAGTTATGATTATATTGATTATCATTGTCAACATACAAATATATATATATATATATATATATATATATATATATATATATATATATATATATATATATATATATATATATATTTTTTTTCATAACCCGTCAATTGTTGGGACAGTGTGGGTTTTAATACCTTTACTGTTGGGTCGTTAAAACGTTGCAGGGTCTATTTTAGCATTGCAGGGTCGATGACCCGACTATTTTGGACCTGACAGTACCATTAGATTATACTGTCCAATATAGACTTATTGCACTCTTAGCTTTAAACCCGAATTCCCAGGTCGAAACTCACCATGAACTGCTTTTTTGGCTAGGGCTGAATAGGCCGCTCATGATTGGATGTTCTTTATCATGAGGGAACCAATCAAAATACGTTTTCGAAATTATCGCCATATGTTACTGCGCATGCGCATATAAGTTACGTTATCTTGACTTCGTTTGGATAATGATGAAAGCGTTAAACTATGGTAAGAATGGAATTATTTTAATTAATTCATTAAGTCAATTGCATGACCACAAATTTACATGGATTATATAATTTTGAAACTGTTTAATAAGAATGTACAATATTTAAGGTGGTTACATGATTTTAATTGTTACTTCATTGTGGCATTCGTCCCAAGTGACATGCTTAGTCGTACGTGTCGGGTCACAATCTACTAAATAGTGTACCAGTGTATGGCCCGACAATACTAGTATTAAAATCATAATGACCGAAATGTAGGATTTAGTATGGCATGGTTAAAGCAATTGTATCTTAATCAATAACTCTGTGGAGTGTTAGGTAGTAAGAATTAATCCCGCGATAGCAGTCTTGTAGCGCAGACCTACTAGATTTATACTTTTACTTACGTTTATCAATATCATTAACTTCTTCTAGATGGATAATACATTTTCACCGAAATGTTTATATATACACCTGTGCAAAAGTTAAGCACCAGCAAAAACAATAGAACGTAGAAACATGATGGTACAACTAGGCTGCCATACTTTTTGTCCCCGCGTTAGCTGACATAATTCCAAGTACGAAATGCACATGCATGCATGACTTCACGCCGCTTGATGTCCGTGCGTGGCGGGAAACAGCACACGTGTTCAGTTATGTAAAAGTCCAGTTTGAGGTGTAGAACATTACATACAGATTTAGGCGACAAGATTAGGAATTTTGTGTTCATGACCGTGGTTTATTTGTACAGAGAGAATTAGCTCTTGATTGTGAACCGCTATGGCCAGACGAAGGTTAAGTGATCGTGTGAAATGGCAAATCATAGGCATGCATACCACTGGTATGTCATGCAGAGAGATTGGCAGACAGCTGAACATTAACCATACTGTAATCAGTCGTTTGATTGCAAAACATGGGCAAACTAACGAGGTGAAGGACAGGCCTAGATCTGGAAGACCGAAGAAGACTACTGCCCGTGATGATCGAGCCCTAGTACGCCTTGTTAGGAGATCTCCATTCACCAACAGCAGAGTGCTCAGCCAGCAATGGGAAACGCGCAATAGAGTGTCAATGTCTACCGTCAAAAGGAGACTGTATGCTGCTGGCATGAAAGCTAGGAGACCTGTCAGACGTCCTCTCCTCACTGCACACCACAAAGAGGAGCGTCTGAGGTGGTGCAACGAAAGAAGACACTGGAACATGAGATCCTGGAGACGGGTACACCGGTCCGATGAAAGTCGGTTCCTGCTTCATGCCACAAATGGTCGAACTCGTGTATGGAGGTCCAGACGCGCGGCGTACGACCAACGTAACATCATGGAAGAAGTTCCATTTGGTGGAGGTTCCGTTATGATATGGGGGTGCATCTCATTTGATTGTAAGCTGGATCTGTTGACTGTACCTGGAACACTAAATGGACAAAGATATCAAGATTCCATACTGGATAGAGTTGTGGTCTCTCATTTTGTAAATCATGCACCTGGAACCCACCCTATGTTCATGGATGACAACGCCCGACCACATCGTGCTAGAGCTGTGCATGAATACCTCCGCCAGAATGCCATCGAAACCCTACCATGGCCAGCAAGGAGCCCTGACATGAACCCTATTGAGCATATCTGGGACATTCTTGGAAACATGGTGAGAAGGAGGGATCCTCCTGTGCAGAACATACAGGAATTAACAGACGCACTCCATCTTGAATGGCAACGAATACCACAATGGCGTATCAGTCGGTTGGTGACCAGCATGAGACGTCGTGTCCAGGCCGTCATCCAGGCACAAGGTGGATATACCCGGTATTAATAATGACAGTCTCAAACTCGTGCACAGATGTTAAACTTCGTTTTTAGACACCATTAATGACAATCTAGCCACGTGTGTCAACTGTAGGGCAATAGTTGTCAGTTGTGTCAACGTAACCATATTCAGGCCTCGTTTTCAAGTTCAAACAAAAACATACAGTGTTTCCCCACCATCATAATCAGCATACCTCTAGTTGCATTATTACCTCTTGCACTAAGATGGATGGGTACATAAATGTTTATGCTATTGCTTTCTTCATAGCACATGAATATACCCTCGCATGTGCGTAAAAATAGGGTGGTGCTTAACTTTTGCACAAGTGTATATATACAATGATAGAAATATATTACGATCCAATTATTTCTATAAATATATATTTATATATGGATACATTCCTAATCACCGTACCTCTACGATATTGGGGATCCCATTTGACTCAGATTTTAACAAAATTAAAAAACTTGCAATATAAGTGGATTTCCAATCATTAGGATTCCACAACTGTGGGCGTGATCCTAAGAAATCCGGAAAATCTGGAAATCCGAAAACCTTTACAGTGTCACAAAGACGTTAGGGCGAGGGTCTGCAATCTCTGATTGCTCTTGATTTGATAGCAATTAGAGTGAAAGTTGATGCTGGCATACGCCTCAAAACTTTCAAACAAATTATTATCAAAATACATGCACTCACGTGCTCATGCACACACGTACGTACGCACACTTGTGCAAATATAGGGCAACGGTCACAAGGCATATGTCAAGGCCAGTTGAGGGTGAGATGTCAAAATTCAATGACAGATTCTAAAAGCCAATTAAGTCATTAAAAAGTACTAAAATTCTTTCTACGCTTGTGAAACAAAGCAATATATGAATCCACGTGTTAGCTAAGCCACGCCCGCCTTATATAAGTCTGGATCTAGTGTAAACAATGGCAGTTGACACTAACCTGGTGTCCCAGAAAACCCAATTGCAAGATAAGCATACAGGTAAGCTGTTGAATATTTTAAAACGCATTTGACTGGAAGCTGTTCTTGCCTTTTAAAATATTCAACAGAATAATTAAGACAAACATTATATCCACGTGGCTCCGTCAAATATTACGTCTAGTGTCTCGGCTACGTCATAACATTTCGATTATGACATCAGTAGGTGACGTAATAGATGGATTATGACGTAATACATTGATTGGTAGAAATGGATTCATGTATTGATCGTCCCTGACATACACTTTTATGCAAACCTAAGATGTAAAGCTCGATACACACGACACAACAAGTTGTATACAACATGTTATAAGTGTGAACACACGATCAAACAAGTTGTATGCAACGTGTTGTATACAACAAGTTGTACAGTGTGTGTACACACTTACAACATGTTGTATGCAACAAAAAGTTGGATGAAAAAAATAGAACCGTGTTCTATTTTCATCCAACTTTTTCATCAAGTGTATGTGTGTATCGGTTTCATCCAACTTTTTCATTCAACATTTTATGCGACCAATCAATGGACCATTCGCGTTTTAACTATGCCCCGCCCATCTCTAGCTAAGCTCCACCCACTCTTCGCCCGTGTACAACCTATTCTAAGAGTTTATACTTAATCGAGTCATTCATTCTGTAATTCATTATGACGTCATCCCACATGTCACGTAGTTGATTATGACGTCATCATTTAGTTGGCTATAAACGAGGAGACATAATATTTTATACCGCTTTTGGATTTTGCACAAATGTAGTATGCAACGTGTTGGCAAGTGCGTACTGTCGGAACCAACTTGTAAATGTATGTCGCCTTGTTGACGTTTTGACCTCAAACATGAACCGTATATACCAAATTAGGTGGTTATACCGTCTTGAATTCTTATGTTCAATAAATATGATTGCCCGCTACTCATATGATCTAGATCACGTTTTCTACCACCAGGAGTTCCCATTTCCTAGTATTGCATAGTTCCTTATTTTTCGAAAAATAAGGAACTAACATAAGTAGGTGTTGTTTACGCGTTCAATGACTACAATAATAGTGTGCATGCCCTATGGAGAAGCTCGCTAAGATGAATATCTCCTTTACTATAAGCCCGATTCTATTTCTGAAAAAGTATGTGTTACTTGATGCATTCTGGATCGATTGTATCCAAAGATGAACATAAAAGATGCCATATTTGTGATTTGACAAAACGGCAACTTATATACATATAAAAGATATACCGGCTCCATACTTGACGCGCTACAGCGATGGTTATCTGATTTGGGCGCGCATGCGCGATGCGCGTTTTAACGGACTCGTGCGTGCGTGCGTGCGTGCGTGCGTGCGTGCGTGCGTGCGTGCGTGCGTGCGTGCGTGCGTGCGTGCGTGCGTGCGTGCGTGCGTGCGTGCGTGCGTGTGTGTGGTTCTCGATTATTGAGACGTGCTATAGAACAGGCCTGGGGATGTGGCTAGAGGGGGATGGCCGGATCCAGTTCGCCCCGGTCAGAACTCGACCTCGGGCATACGAAGGGTATCCGTCTTACATTCACTGCGTGGTGATCACTAGGGATGGGGGAGTCATACCCGTGACAATCACCATTACTACCACCATGCCATTTCCAAAGCAACGTATTCTGTGAGTATAAATTTACTCATAGGTCAGAATTACAGTGGTGTAGAGTCTGTAGACCTAAGCATATACGCCTATAAGTAGACCCCTACTATTAATTCTATCGTTGAACAAGTTTGTGCGCTTGGGTAGGCTACTGTACAGGCGTGGCAATATCATACCAGAAATGATACTATGCATTGAAGATTGTCAAAGTCAAATTCTAAGTTATTTATTTTGCGGTATAATAATTAATGTATAACCACGTGTACATCGTTTAAAGACATAGACATCGACTCCCTCCCCCATCCCCTATATACAGGAACGACAATGAACATTGATTGAGTTAGTTCTCAAACACCCCCACCCCACAGCCCCCACAACCCACAAGCAGATTTTACTAAAACCTCCACGACCCACAACCGCAAGTCGTGGGTTGTGGTGGTTTTAGTACCGTCCATATAGGGATTACTAAAACCCACACAACACACAACTTTCACATATATTCTAATATGTACGTGTACAGATTGCTATCTGTGATCCATACGGGATAGAAGCTATTGTGTTTCACCATGTATGTATGTATGTATGTATGTATTTTTATTTTATTGACGCACTGGCAACGTGCGGCTTCAATTTCCATGTGCTAACTTAGCCGACAGTGATGCACCCGTTAGTTTAATTTGTTGATCACCATCTCCCGGTCGGGGGATCGAACCGCCATTCTGCAACTCCGCATAGCATCAGCAACCAGGCATCTTTCCACATGACCACCGCACCAAGACTAAAAAGTCAAGGATTGGCCGACCAGCTTTCACATGTCTGATATACTGACACACTGACGATTCATATGGGACTATCTGTGGATGCATCTGTCACAATCAATCCTAGGCTTTTACACCTATTGTACTCTGACTCCAGCACGGCTCTGGCAGTATATGTATTTTTATTTTATTGACGCACTGGCAACGTGCGGCTTCAATTTCCATGTGCTAACTTAGCCGACAGTGATGCACCCGTTAGTTTAATTTGTTGATCACCATCTCCCGGTCGGGGGATCGAACCGCCATTCTGCAACTCCGCATAGCATCAGCAACCAGGCATCTTTCCACTGGACCACCGCACCAAGACTAAAAAGTCAAGGATTGGCCGACCAGCTTTCACATGTCTGATATACTGACACACTGACGATTCATATGGGACTATCTGTGGATGCATCTGTCACAATCAATCCTAGGCTTTTACGCCTATTGTACTCTGACTCCAGCACGGCTCTGGCAGTATATGTATTTTTATTTTTTATTGACGCACTGGCAACGTGCGGCTTCAATTTCCATGTGCTAACTTAGCCGACAGTGATGCACCCGTTAGTTTAATTTGTTGATCACCATCTCCCGGTCGGGGGATCGAACCGCCATTCTGCAACTCCGCATAGCATCAGCAACCAGGCATCTTTCCACTGGACCACCGCACCAAGACTAAAATGTCAAGGATTGGCCGACCAGCTTTCACATGTCTGATATACTGACACACTGACGATTCATATGGGACTATCTGTGGATGCATCTGTCACAATCAATCCTAGGCTTTTACGCCTATTGTACTCTGACTCCAGCACGGCTCTGGCAGTATATGTATTTTTATTTTTTATTGACGCACTGGCAACGTGCGGCTTCAATTTCCATGTGCTAACTTAGCCGACAGTGATGCACCCGTTAGTTTAATTTGTTGATCACCATCTCCCGGTCGGGGGATCGAACCGCCATTCTGCAACTCCGCATAGCATCAGCAACCAGGCATCTTTCCACTGGACCACCGCACCAAGACTAAAAAGTCAAGGATTGGCCGACCAGCTTTCACATGTCTGATATACTGACACACTGACGATTCATATGGGACTATCTGTGGATGCATTTGTCACAATCAATCCTAGGCTTTTACGCCTATTGTACTCTGACTCCAGCACGGCTCTGGCAGTATATGTATTTTTATTTTTTATTGACGCACTGGCAACGTGCGGCTTCAATTTCCATGTGCTAACTTAGCGGACAGTGATGCACCCGTTAGTTTAATTTGTTGATCACCATCTCCCGGTCGGGGATCGAACCGCCATTCTGCAACTCCGCATAGCATCAGCAACCAGGCATCTTTCCACTGGACCACCGCACCAAGACTAAAAAGTCAAGGATTGGCCGACCAGCTTTCACATGTCTGATATACTGACACACTGACGATTCATATGGGACTATCTGTGGATGCATCTGTCACAATCAATCCTAGGCTTTTACGCCTATTGTACTCTGACTCCAGCACGGCTCTGGCAGTATATGTATTTTTATTTTATGTCTGTCTGTCTGTCTGTCTGTCTGTCTGTCTGTCTGTCTGTCTGTCTGTCTGTCTGTCTGTCTGTCTGTGTGTTTGCTTGTCGGGCTGTCTCTGGATATTTATAGTAAACTACAATAGGATTTCAAGTGTTATACGGTCGTGGTTTGTGGGTGGGGGGTTAGTACCGTCCATATAGGGATTACTAAAACCCACACGACCTACAACTTTCACATATACTCTAATATGTACGCGTACAGATTGCTATCCGTGATCCATACGGGATAGAAGTTATTGCATTTCACCATGTATGTCTGTATATATGTCTGTCCGTGTGTCTGTCCGTATGTCTGTGTGTTTGCTTGGCAGGCTGCCTCTGGATGTTTCTAGTAAACTACTGATTGCTTTTGAATAGGATTTCAACTTTTATCAGGTCGTGGGTTGTGGGGATTTAGTACCGTCCATAGAGGTACTATTTAATAAACATGATGCTGAAATATTTTGAAAAGAATATAGGCAGCAACAGCCCCCTGTCAAATTAGTTCCAAAATATTCAATAACTTATCTGTATAGTTTTCTGGAAATTGATAGCCAGGGAGTTCAGAGATCGATCGATCCCAACACGAGCGAGGGCTGGGCGGAGCTTAGCTAGAGAGGGGCGGGCATAGCTAAAAATGGAAAAGTCCATTGTTGGCTACTTCTCGGTGTGGTGTCACAAATCACGTTCGACACGTTTCGTTGTCAAGGCGGTTGTTATGCTCTTTTCGCATCTTTGACTGGTCCGATTTTAACAATTTTAATTGTATTCGGTCCTATAGTAAAGGAGAATATATTGTATGACAATCAAACATTCTCCCGGAGTTTAATTACTGTATAGGCTTACGAAAACTCCTGAAACGATAGCTCGGAATAAGCTTTTGTGACAGACCGACCGTTTAATTGCCTCATTAGTTTGGTCTTGTGTCGTGAATGACCACAATAAAAATAACAATGCTGAATTTAAATACTATAATTATAATCCTTGGTACGAGTTCCAAGTTTTGTTCTCAATTAACGACATGAATCACCACAAATGTAATTGCTTATCTATGCCTATTATTCCAGTTAAGTTGCTTGCAGACAGTTCGTAGTTTAGAACCAGTCACGGCAATGATACCTGCTCTCTCGCCTGATCACCCGCTCACTCGTCAGCCCACCCACTCGCCCGCCCATCGACCCACTCACCTTCACGCATGCGTGCAAGCACGCACGCTCTCTGTCAGTAGTAGTAGTAGTAGTAGTAGTAGTAGTAGTAGTAGTAGTAGTAGTAGTAGTAGTAGTAGTAGTAGTAGTTTTGCTTAGTTTTTAACGCACTGACAACGCGATGACTTCAATTTTTACTTTGTTGATCATCATTTCCCCGGTCGGGGATAGAACCGCCATCCTGCAACTCCGCATAGCATCAGCAACCAGACATCTTTCCACTGGATCACGGCGCCAAGACAAGAATCTTGGTTTCAGCAGACCAGCAGCTTTCACATGCCGGATATACTGATAGGCTGGCGAATTCATATGAGACTATCTTTTGTATGCACCCCATCTGGTGTGTATGCTGTGCACCGATTGGCCTAGCGTTTGGGAGCCGAGTAATCTACCAAAATCTTCCTCATTCGCCGAACCAGCTTTCAACTACTAGACTCACAACCACACGAATTGACTGTAACTAATAGAGTACATTCCAGACTTGCCATATCTCTAGGCACTGACGTGTATGTAGTTTTTATTATTGTCAATCATTAATTCTAGAAACCCTGTCATTGACGACGCACTGGCACTAGGATATAGCACAGTCGATATTGGAATGTAATTTTTACATTTTTCAATTTTCGATCTGAGCTAGGTACAAACCCAGCCAATTCTATGGCACCGATTCGCCTAGCGTTTGTAAGCCGAGTAGTCTATCCACTGGCCCACCATCCAGAGGACATAAATCCTCTTTCAAGCTTTCAACCAGCTTTCAACTACCCGACTCACAACCACACGAATCCACTGTAATTGATAGTGTACATTCCAGACTTGCCATATGTAGTAGTAGTAGTAGTAGTAGTAGTAGTAGTAGTAGCAGCAGCAGTAGTAGTAGTAGTAGTAGTAGTAGTAGTAGTAGTAGTAGTAGTAGTAGTAGTAGCAGCAGCAGCAGTAGTAGTAGTAGCAGCAGCAGTAGTAGTAGTAGTAGTTTTGATATGCTAATTTTTGTATTGCTATTCGTATACTATTAATCAAACCTGCTATTTCACCGGATTTTGAGGGGGTTTGCAAGCCTATTTAAACGAGTTCCTCCGTGAAGTTTATCCGACTGCGTCAGCGTCGGATTTAAAAAAAAAAATAAAAAAAAATCCGGTGACAATGCCAATTTTCAAACTGGTTTGATCAGTATATAGATTTTGAAGGTGTGTTTGTGGGTGGGGGTGGGGGTGGTTGGTCAAGGAGGAGTTGGTACAATTATTGAATGTATTATTTTTCGATACACGTGTATCAAATATATATGTATTTTCGGAAACGTTTGACACAAAATACACGCTCACGACTTTTAATTTCTTTATAGGCCTCAGAAATATAAATCAAATACTATTTCTCTATGTTTTATACATATACACCATAGAACCAGCAAGGTGCTATGCATATAAGGTTGACCGATTATAATCTGAAAAACTACTTACAACATTCATTTCTTATTACGTCAGTTGTATTAACGTATTTGTAATAATCTAGACTCTTATTGGACATCAATAATGTGTTCCATTTACAATCGATTAATGTTCTACAATCAGACGAGAATGCTTAGGAAAAAGAGGTTATAATTGTATACTTTTAAAGGCCTATGTTGTGGGCCTCAATGTAATGAAACGAAACACATCTTAACATATGATGATTTCATTCCGTTTAAAGAAACACAATTTTTCTTTGTTAATTTGAATTTGGGATATGAGTCACTAATTCAACTTGGCAACTAACAATTATAAATTTACCACTGAAATGTTTGGCTCCGTTATCGAGACATCATTCCGGTGGCTAATTTTCAAAAATAGTATTCTCTTGGTAGGCAAATTGGCAGTTCCCAATATAATTGTAGAGGCAAATATTGATCAATTTGACCATCACTATGAATCAAAACAAATTATGTTTAATCAGTATTCGCTAAACCGAAAATCTTTATTAAGCTCGTTTTTTTTGGTTTGCGTATGATAACGGCGGTTTGCAAACCGTCAGCTTATTGAACCGGTTTACGATGTGAGATCGGTATATCGCGCAGCTCTAAATGTTACTTAATATTTTAGCATGCCAAGTATGTGATTGATTACTGGTCAAACAACTGAGAAAATATGCTTATTGAGAATTGGCGAACTTGTATTTTGGCAACATCACGAGAGTGGCTAGATATAGTATCATATTTATAGCAATGGTAGCAAATTAAAGACATTGCCTGATTAAAAGTTGCTTACATTTCTTTTGGAATTGTGCATAGGCCACAGCTGCCCATCCCCACCCATCCCTCCTGCTGTTCCTGCCAATGTGAAAACCGGGAAAGTCTCCCCTGTGCTCCCGGCGCCACTGAGCGCAACGCTCACTATGTGTAGTAAATCAACAGATAAGTTAGAGTAACATCATACATGATAGATATATAAGTTACCAATCTGGTGTAACCGTTAAATCTGATCAGTAGGATATACCCAAAAAATTCCCTCATTTGCTGAAAAGTCCTCAAATTTCTTAGTCCATTGGGAACAGTGATTGCCACCCAGAAGGGCCCTCACCCTCCACCCCACCCAGACCCCACCACCACTACCACCGCCACATCCTCATGCGCCAGTGACATGATGGTAGATATATGGACTACTTCGATGAGTTTTTGTGGCCAATCTAGATGCTCGACTCAAAGGCTTTTGTATACAGGGGCTTATACTATCAATGACATTCATTGTGGAGGTTTAGCATGCGTCTTCCCAAGCTAATCTTAGCCTATACATCACATGTGAAGATACATAGAGGCCTACAAGGCTACTTTAGTTCAAGGTTTTATTTCTCCAGATATACGTTATTATTATTTTTATGTCTGAATTGCGTTATAATATAAGATAAAATTCAACTTACCTCATGATTATGTAGACGTCTTTTCTATCAAATACTGATACGCTTTCAAATATATTGAGAATATGATAATACTCTATTTCTCCTAGATTGACACACACAAGATTTATTACGATATCTCTATTACCTTTTGAGGTACATGTACGCTTGAACGCGCATACCCTGTGTTTTCTAGTCAGAGTTGCAATACGACAGTCATCTTCCCGGCTTCATCCGATGACGTCATAAGGCCTCTGTTTCTGTTCAATTACGTGTTGTTTTTCCAAGTGGGTTAAAATGACCGACTTTGAGGCGTAATTTTGTCTCTTTACCAGTCGAGATTCTCGAAATGGTGTATCTATATCAACTTATAGTACTGGTCCCAATAGCTTTAGGGGTACATATGCATTTTCGAATATGCATTTTCCGGAACCGTTAAACATGTTATTAAATTATATTTGGTAAATATAAGTCGAGTTAAAAGGATTAATAATGTTAACTGATATAGCCAATCGTTTCTCGGGAGCGTTCCTATAGTTTATCTAAGTGACTGGATGCCACTTTTCTCATGATCATACAACACTGTCGGGTCTGTAGTGCTGGACAGTGCTTCGAGGCCCGGTTCCTCCCCGGTAAAATGTTATGTCCTAGCTATATGCCTGGCACGGATAATGTCATTGCCTGAGCTACCATTATCTTCTGCACCACTTGACAATACTAGTCAAATTTTTCTTTTTTAAGTTTATTTCCACAATAGGCCATCGGCCCTTGAGTGCACATTGAACACAATATATACATGACGGATACCGTATATAACATTCAATTAATACATAAGTTTAAGTATACTATGGCTGTATATGTTAACATTTAACTCTGATCTTACAATAATATATACACACATACACTCAGCCACACAGTAACGCACTCACGCGCACAGGCACGCACGTGCCAGACACTCGAACGCACACCACCAACGCATACACACACGCGCATGCGCCCATGCACACTCGTATACACCCACTCATATACATGCTCGCAGACGCAATCCCACGTGCAGTCACTCCTGCGCGTGCGCACACACGCACGCACGCATGCACCCACGCACGCGCACACGTACGTACGCACGCACACACACACTTTCACACGCACACATGCACACACACATGCAAAAGCGCACGCACAAAACACACATTCCCACGTACGGAGGCGTACGGCGGTGTACAATATTGTTACGAAAATATGCAATAAGATTAGTAAACTACAAGTAAACTAATACAGTACGAATATAGTTAGGCTATTGCATTTAGTTGCAACAATAATTGAACTTACAAAATATATAAATGGTATGCAGTGCAAATCAACCATACCACGAGATATTCCAGGTCACCCGTAAATACACTACAGCAAAGTGATCTACAAATGACGACACCAAGCAACTATGCATAGAAAGCTGTTGCGTATTTTGGAACCAATCGGACCAGCGAGGTGCTTCTACCTATGGCACCAACACCCACCAAACAACCAGCCCCAAAATACCCAACAGAATTTATAATATTAGAACATCGAACATAGAAATTAACACAATAATGTTGCACAATACAAATATACATAAATTAACAAGAGTATAAGATTCTATCGAATCCCGCTATTGCGCCTATTGAGATCAATTAATAATGGAAAATTAAATACAGAATTAATATATTTGCTTATTGAAATTGTCCCAACCCGATAACCCATAGGGCTTTCACCCGGTCTTCTCTTCTCCTTTCTTACATGTAACCGAAACGAAAGTGGAAGGAGAAGTGAGACCCAGTCAAGTCCCACCCAACCCACCCACGCATTCGGTTACGAATTGTATGTCATTATTAGGATTACGCTTTGCTATAGATTGAATATTTTGAAAATAATTTGTCTGACAAAGATTCTCACAATATATCCTCCTTGTGCCATCCTCAAGTGTGCAAATTGTATACTGTTGTTAAACTAACAACATGATAGCTGTTGGATATTTGATACTAATTTGACTGTCGATCTGCTCTGTTTATTGTCCTTGTGCTGTTTAGTTTATGAATTGTATGTATGGTTGCATATATGCATCATTACTGTGTTCTTATTTCCATGATATAATCGATTGCAGTTGAATATTTTGGAACTAATTCGATTGGTGACCTGCTCACTCTGTTGTCCTTATGCTATATCGTGTATGAGTTGTATGTATGTTTGCTTGGATGTATAATTACAGTGTTTTTATTTCTTTGATGCATTTATTTGCTGTTAAATATTTTGAAACTAATTCGATTGATGACAGTAATACAATAAACGATATTCACTAGATGAGATTGTAACTTTTTGAAATTACAAATACAAATGAGCTGACAGTTTTATCTTCACGCTTTCTGTATCAAATCACCCACACATATGCCCACTCCTCACGTGCACGCACCCTACACAGTCACTCTGACGCATATAAATTATCCACTCATGACGCTAGACTATCACACAAAGTGATTCTCAAGATTATGCCGCTGCGTTGTCAGATTTAGTTTTTTGGATTTTTTCAGTCGGTATGTGACTCTAAGCGACGACAGATAGATTATGAAGCCGGTGATCGTGAAATTATTATGACGTGTTAATAACATAAAATGATGACGTCAACTTTAATCAATTCGGCCATCCAAGAACCCTGCAGCGATATCAGTGTGCTGATATTCTGCAGAATTTATGACTGGTACAATATTTTACTGGCTCCGTAGGGTCGCTGAAAATTGTGATGAGGAGCAGATAGATATAATAGTTTCCAAGCATGAAAGACTAACTATGAGACAAAGTAAAACATATAGATGAAAACAGAAAGACAGACAGAATGACTAGACAGAGGCACTAGCAAGTATATTCCTATATATATGTGTGAGTAAGATGCATGAATTCAGTGTAATGAGATAAACTATTATTTGGTCATGTATTCGTCTCGAAGCGCAAACGCATAATGAATAAAGGCAGCCAGTTTTCGTATAATTGTACAATTGCATGAGTGTAGTAGTTCGTGAAACTTATGTATGCTGGGCCTATTCCAATAATATTGTTTTATATATTGTTTTCGTAGATTTTTGTAAATTGGGCAAACTAATATAAAATGAAACTCATCTTCCACAATGTTACAGAAATTACACTTTCTATCTGCCGTCGGAATAGGGACAGGTTTGTTCCACCTACCAGTTTCAATACAGAGTCTATGAGAGCTAGTTCGTAACCCGGTCATCGCTTTACGAAATTTCGGTATTGTAACCATATCCAGATAGAACTTATATGACGGATCAGCTGCAACATTCTTATATGATTTCGTTTTATTGCTGCCCTCTAGCTGTCCCCTCCATCCCTGCAGAAAATTGTCAGTTGCTCTCTGTTTATAACCATTAATAAAAATGTTTGCATCGATTCCTCTGCCCTGTGCTAACCAAACATCGTTAAAACCTCTATTACGTTACATATTCCTTAAACTGTTTGTCCAATTATTGATACTTGCTGATTCATTTAGCTCACGATACATTACCTTATATAAGCATCTGGCAATTCTGTTTGGTTCTGAATTTAGAAGTTTAAACCAATATTTTAATATTCGTGTTTCCATGGTTATCCTTAGTGGTACCCTTCCAAGTTCCCCGTATACAGTGCTACTTGGGGTACTTTGTTTAACACCTAACATCTGTTTACGGAATCTGAGATGTCATTTTTCTATTTCGTCTCCACGGTGGAATCCCCATACCTCACACCCGTAACAAAGCACTGGTAAGACAAGTTTATCAAATAAATTACAATAATGAGCTGGAGTAAGATTTATAAATTTTCTACAATATTTATGCAGTGCAAATACCGCCTTTCGCCCTTGTTCGGCTAGGCACTTCTGTGCTTCGTTGAAAGACCCACTAGATGTGAAAACAATACCCAAATATTTTATTTTATTAACAACTTCGACCTCGTGTGTCCCAAACAACCATCTATCAGATTTGCATAAGCGTCCTCCCCGTCTAAAGATCATGACCTTAGTTTTTTCAACGTTTACCGTTAAGCGCCACCTATTGCAGTAAGCGTGTAAGTTATCAAGCGCTTGCTGCATACCTTTCCTAGTTTCAGAAAAAAGTGTTATGTTATCAGCATATAACAACAGAAAAAGCTTAAGAGTTGTTGGATCTATCCCCTCACATTCTGATTTTGAAAGCTCATCTTCAAGATCGTTTAAGTACATGCTGAACAGAAAAGGGGATATAGGCTTTCGCCCTTCCGAACTCCCGTTAAACACTCAAAGCTCTCTGATAATTTCGGATTCGATCCTACACAGGTTTTTACCCCATGGTACATTGACATAATCATGTTAATTATATTTCCTTTGACCCCATCTTTAATAATTTATACCAAAGGCAGTCTCGTACAATGTAATCAAAAGCCTTGGAAAAATCTACAAAAGTGCAATATAATTTATGTTTATTCTTTTTCAACGACTGGGTAATTAGTCCATTAAAGCGAATAAGTTTTCCACTGTACCGAGACCAGCTCTAAAGCCAGCTTGTGCTTCAACATATACATAATTATTTTCTGCCCAATTACTTAATCTATTGTTTAAACCCCTTGTGAATAATTTACCCAATGTGCTAAGAAGGGTAATACCCCTATAATTTCTAACATCGTTTATATTGCCCGTTTTGTGTAACGGTCAATGATACCTTCTGACCATGCTTTTGGGAAAATGCCACTTTTAAATACACAGTTGAACAGAAGACAAATATGCTCTAATAATTCATCAACAACGCAAATGTAAAATTCATTTAACAATAAATCCGGTCAAGCGCTTTTTCCGTTCTTTAATTGCTGTATCGCCTTACGCACTTCCGCCTCTAAAATTTCCGAGTTTAACTCGTAAAACTTTGTCTGCATATCGGTACAATTTTGATAATCGATTACAGTATTTCGAGTATCTTCGTCCGCCGTGAAAAATTCACTGCTCGGGAAATTGTTTTCTTTGAAAAAATCAGCGAATTCCGCCAGGCAAATATTATTGGTTTGGTTCTTTCTTGCTGATTTTTGTAGTTTCCAGTACTCTTTGGTATTTCTATATTGCGCCTCAAATAATTGTTTGGTTTCGCTCACTGCGCATTCTCTACGCCATTTTCGTACGCTTTTTTAAAATCATATAAGATTAATCGTCCCGTCTGAACTAGCCCAGGTGTGTAGGCCTATGCGTGTTTAAAGAGAACTGAGTGCCATGGGTGGTACCGTACACTCGGTATGCGAAAAATGCAGGATACATGGTACGTTTAGTCCTAAATATACCCTTGTCTAATACTAATACACACCTCAAGCTTAGCTCTGATAAAGATAAAATTATAGACAATGCATCTAAGTTTGTGTTGAACAGACAGTACCATGCCGTTCTCGAAGCTGAATGATCCATATTGACAGCTTAGTGACGTTGTACATCACAATAATTACAGACTTGAGAAATCTCCACTATTCAGTTAATTTAACCACCCAAGAGTGTAATGTGTAACAATATATAACACTGGCTAGTTACCTACTAGTCGTAGATACGACGCCCTGATAGAAGCACTGGCCTGGTAAGAGTCAGACCGGCTAAAAATATAGAGACCTGATAGATGTTAATTAAATAAATAGGTGCCTACTCTCTAAGTACTACTGATTGGATCAGTAATGGATGTGTGCTAAGACCTGTAATGGAAATTGCAATATATATATAAGTTAGTTACACTGTATCACGTAACAGATCATTGCGATTTAAGTAATCATACGGTCGGGCCATCCTATGCAAATTAATACATAAGGTGACCCGATAATAATATTATTAGAATCACAATACCCCGACAGTCACAATCCAATAGTGAATTGTATAAGAGAAGCAATTGTAATTTAGCACTAGCACTGTGGTCAAAATATATGGCATAATTACTGGACTATTAACATTGCCTAGGTAACTGTCAATCAGTAAAAAAATATGTTAAAACCTTCGCATGTTACTTAATGCGTTGTAACTTATGTCATAGTCCTTTGTCTAGTCTATTAATACGTTTTGTAAAAAGGAAATTAGATTAATTTCTGGTAAGCTTTTCACATTATGTTCAGGATTCATGCCGTAGTTAGAATATCGGTTTTAAAATAATATTTTAGTATTTTTTTGCTTTTTCTCAGCATTGAGTATAAAAATAATAAATAAGGGTCGCAGATTATGAATACAAATGGCAGTCTGCTCGCCAACCCATCACAGGTAAACCATCAGCTAATTAGGTTTACTTTTGCACTTATAGCTCCAAAACTTGGCGAAACGTTATACATGCTCATCCCTTATTTCATGGCGGAGTTTCTTTTGCTGAATAGTAACAGTGTTGAAAAGGTTTTTTAATGATAGAAAGTAAACTGACAGTCAAACAAAATTGCTTTAAAGCTGAATGATTATACGAACAGCGTGAAACACAACATCACTGCCATGATAGTACTTGTCGTTTTTCGATTTTAGTTAGCAAATGTTACTAAGCCGAATAGTACTTAAGCCGAAGTGTTGTTGCCAGATTGTTATTTTGCACAACGTTTCCAGATTACCGTAAGAATTGTTGCCAGATAGTGCGTTCAATCTCTGTCTTTTACGGTGCATAATCTGAGCATTGATAATTGCTGCCAGATTATTTATTTGAACCGGTCTCTAAGCTAGCTATAGTTTAAAGTGGCTTAGTTGACAATTATTTATTAACGTGTACCAAATTCGAGGTAAATCACTTGGTCAGTTTTCCATTGACATTTTTCTAAATGATATTTATTATTACAACATTACTTAATATATCGGGAACACATTATCCAGAATACGCTTGGTCTAAATTGTCCCCTGGCTAGACACGGAGTGAGTGCTTATTTATTGATTTATTGATCGTATTTGATCTTAGTTGTGCTAAGGTTGTCAAAGTAAGGACCTTCTCTAGGCTGCCAACTGACTTAGCGCATTTCGATATTTCCTTCGTCTAGTCTTATAGTTACATTACACTCACACCCAGAACTTCTGTTCTTCTTTCGGTGAATTAGCAGACTTAGCACAGTCTTAGATTACCCATTAGGAACAACCTTACCTTTCGCATATTAACAACCTCATCACTTTACACGGCCTTCATTTCTAACATCTCTAACTTTTTGGATTTTCTTCTAAGGTGTACCTTATTGTGTCGCCTGTCAACATGGACATTTCATTCACACGTATTCAGTGGATCACTCAAACGCGTCATGCACTTAAACGGTACATCGAGTACAGTGAGATGGAATCTCCTGTAGCTGGCAAAGAACGAAACGAAGTTGTCCATGAGATGGAGCAAGATCTCTTGAAGCAGATCGCACACGAGGAACACCACGCGTTACATACATGCAGACATTGGGCATCAGGGGGTTCAAATGCACACCCGTCATCCTGAGAACTCTCCTGCAGCTGTACAACAGACAATGGAACCAGTCTTCACGTCAACTGTGATTCCACCACCACCACCACCACCACCACCACCAAAAACGGGTTCTCTTTTAGGACTTCAGCTTTAACCTCGCCTAAGAGAACTTCGGGTGGCAACACTAGAAAACATGAAAAGCCAAGACACATGATGCAAGATTTCTACAGAAATGTGACAACTCTGAGTAGTTCATCCTCTGTTTAGCTACAATACGCTTTGTAAGAATGCTAAAAATTCGTCTTAGCCTTGATCTGGTTACCTGACCTTTGGTCTGGTGGCCTCAGGATCTTGGTTGTAGTTCAGGAAGATGTAGGTAACCATGTGTTTAAGTTTTGTTGCAATATGATTATCCAATCCTGAGCCATTCCTCTATAGAGTGAGCTACATGCACAGTTATGATCGTGATTTTGAGCGTTGACCTGGTGACCTTTATTTGGGTGGTCGTTACACTATGTGTATGTACCCATGGGTCAATGTTTGTTGCAACATGATTATTCAAACCTGAGATATACTTTATAAAAATGTCAAAAGTTATTCAGACAGATGACCTTGGTAATTGACCTTGTGACCTTGACCTTTGATATGCTGACCGAATAATTAGGTTGGTATTTCCAGTTCGTATAGGTAACCAGGTGGCATAGTGTTGTTACAATTTGCTTATGCAGTCCTGAGATATACTCATCAAAATAATGTCAAAATTCTTCCGACAGACATGACATTGACCCGGGTGACATTGACCTCTAATCTGGTGACCTCATTTCTTAATTCTTGTTCAACACGATAAAGGTAGCCATGTGTCCAGGTTTTGTTGCAATATTTATCTAATCGTGAGATATGTATGTGTGATTACTGTATTCTGCGGCTGTAGTAGAATAGTAGAAACATCATACAGTCGAAATCAGACCTTCGCTTTTGCCCACTGTCTCATGTCCCCAGCCGAAATTCGTAGCTTCCTCAGGTCCATTCTTGACTTGAGCGTACCGAGTCCTGCTTTCTTGAGGTCACATAGCATCCTTAGCAGATTTATGCACTGATGTCCTCTCCTGGCTTTGTATTTGCTAGCTCCGAGTAGGGAGAATTCCAAGGCTCTCTGTGCTGGTGTCTCTTCTGACAGAGGTGGTGTATTACACAGCTTGTATAATGCATCGTTGGAAACCATGCTGTCTGGCCATCGGTGTCCAATGATGGTACGTATGTGTTTGCGGTGGGAGGCATCTAGTTTGTCTAAAGCTGCCTTTTGGAGCTGCCCAGCTGTTACAGTTATACAGCATCAAGGATACGCAGGTTGCATCATATAAACGTGACCCTTTTATGAAGGGCATCTTTGATCTACGAATCCGTAGCTTCCTGAAGGGCTGGAAAGCTATGTTCCCCCTGACGCAGCGTGCAGCAATGTCAGTAGTACTGCAAAGCAATGAGCCCAAGATTTTACTTTTCCTCAATGGTTCGTGAGATATACCCTTTGTCAAACGTGTCAAAAAACTTCCAACAGACCGACTGACTTAGCAATTTATACTACCTGTGTATCACAGCTATAAATAAAGGTCAAACGCAATTTCTCTCTTAAACTGATTTAGGAAAGTAATCAGCCTTCAGAGTTCACGAGAATCTGGAAATACTGGCATCGATTTTAGTAAATTTGAGTATGATTCATCATTCAAGGCCCAAAAACTCAGGTCTTAGTCAGTTGAACATCAATGAACTTGAGCCGCTTGTTTTTGGAGATATACCATATGTGAACTCGGAATTATAAGTTAATGTGCAAGGACTGGTCGTGTGGAATTTAGTCTTTTGATATCTATAGCATCAGTTGTTTATTTTGTTTCACTATGTGAGCTAGTAGCAGTCTTGAAACAGGTTGGGTGAATACCTTAACACTAATAATTTCCATTGGACTTATATAAATGAAATAAACTCATTTTCCTGTAATGATTAGCACATCCCGATAGAAATCAGACTACAAACTGGGTTAATAGTGTACACAGTGTTTCATTTGAGGCATACATTCGGAATGATCACCGTTACACAGACGTGATGCAGATGATCACTGCGTAATTTTACAAAAGCAAACAATTTAAAAAGCTATATAGATGACCACTGTGCAATATTGATTTAATAACAAACCGCGTATGAAGTGAGTGGATATATAGCAACTACAGCAATAATAGGGTCGGTTTATATATTGATAGATGGATCCACAATAATATACAAATTGATGGGTCTGAATTTTTTGTCAGTAATGGTTAAAGGATCATTTAATTTTTTAATGTTACAGATTAAGTTCATGGTATGTATAAAGTTTTGATGTATATATATGTTGAGTCTGACCATAGGACCAGATAGCTGATTCGAGAAAATAAGTGTTATAAAGCCTACCACACGGTAGTTCAGGTATATAAACAGAGACCCTGTAATTGACCAGTTTTTAATATATATATATATATATATATATATATATATATATATATATATATATATATATATATATATATATATATATATATATATATATATATATATAATTGTATGAATTAATAACATTATTTTAGTTACATGTTATGTTATTTACTCTATCTGTTTCAATTGTAATGTTTTCGTATTGTTTTGTACTGTTTTGGCTATATCGCTATGTGTGAGATTTTGTGCTAATAAATGATTCTGATTCTGATTCTGATTCGTCATTGTCTATTTGTTACGTCATAATGAATCTGCGCATTAAGACGAAAACACGATGTTCGCGTGGGAGATACCGTGTAGTATTGCCCTCGCGTGAGGGAAATACCAGATCATACATCACTGATCTTAGCCAATCAAATAACAGCATATGGTCATATGACATTACTGAGGAGAAATAAAAGGAAATACTCATTTGCAGTGCGAATAACATCAGCGTGGAATAGTTTATCAGATGAAGTAGTGAACGCACCTAATTTAAACACTTAAGAGTAGGTTAGATAACTACTGGAAGAATCAAGACGAGGATTGGAAGATGTAAGAAGAGATCTGACCACAGATGCTTAAGCATCCGTTCAGAATCACCATGAGGTATCATGAGGTCTGAGGTTATAATAATAACAACACATATTGAACATAGGGATACAAATCAGAATCCTTACGGCCTTAATTACATTTATATTGCAATGGATCGTTCGATTTTTATACGCCAACGTAATCGGGGTCGTATTATGTGATGGCGCTCGCCGTCCGTCCGTCCGTGCGTCCGTCCGCCCGTCTGATTTCTTGTTCAAGCCATATCTCGAAGAGTCTTGAACCTACACTCACAATTCTTTTTCAGCAGATGTGTGAGGGATAGACGAAGTGCAATGATTTCGTTTCGGCAAAATCCGCACATATTTGTCCGAGTTAGCTCCCCTGAAAAGCTAACATTCGTCAAAATCTTTTTGTCCGAGCCATATCTCGAAGAGTTTTGAACCTACACTCACAATTTCTTTTCAAGCAGATGTGTTAGGGATAGACGAAGTGTCATGATTTCGTTTCGGCAAAATGCGCCCTTATTCGCCACAGTTATCTCCCTTGAAAAGCTAAAATTCGGCAACATTTTTTTTTGTCCGGTCCAGATCTTGAAGAGTTTTGAACCTACAGTCACAATTTTTTTTCATCAGATGTGTTAGGGATAGACGAAGTGTAATAATTTCGTTTCGGCAAAATTCGCCCATATTCGCGTTATCTCCCTTGAAAGATCAAAATTCATCACAATTGTCTTGTTGTAATTGTAATGATCAATGTAACTGTGAAGACTTTCAAGATTTTTAGTGATGTCTTTGCCGTGAATTCCAAATGTGTACCTATAGCACATCCGACCGGACGGGTACTGACCATCCCAGCTAAGCTGGGTGCGGGACGACCATTCCGGATTCGCTCCAAGAACGCCCCCCCCCCCCCCCTGAGTAGGATAATACGCGTGTATAAAGCCTATATAAAATAGGTTTTCGTTAAAATACGTGTCTCGATCGCTTGAGTGTAGCGATCGGGAAACGCGCAGCTCACAGTCGCTAAGGAACATCCAAGAAATAACGGCAATTTAACCGGGGTTTCCTGTTACTTTCAATACGTACACCAGTGCCAATTCTGTAGACGCTTTAAAAATGAATTATTATGAAATAAAGTCATTTCTTGTTACACCTCGCGAATATAAAGATAAACAATTAGTGACCAACGTGTGACACGGTATCAGCAAGGCTATATGACAAAAGAAGATAAAGTACAGCTCATAACTATGTTAAAACATTTCCGAAATAAGAAGAGAAACGTGTAAGGTTACATATGAACACAATGTAAGAAATTATGTTGAATAGTGTGGACTTAACTTAAATCCTGAACCAGGAATGGCTTCCAATCAAATTAAGTCCAAAATATCCGACGTTACATTTGATTGTCCTAGATTATTTCTGAGCTGCACTGTATGAGTGGCGAACAAAATTCATATCGTATTTGAACAACAATGTTGCGTGCTTGTGTGTGCGAGCATGCGTTCGTGAGTGCGTGCGTTGTCCGAGCGCGAGTCGGTACGTGTGCGCGTGCATGCGTGCTTTCAGATATTGGTACACACCAGTCCTATGCATGTGTGTGGGCCTGTCGGTCCGTCTGTTCACCATTTTTTAATTACTCGTGTGTTAAACTCGATATCTAAAATTATCTTACCATGAAGATATTAATGGACTTATTCTGGTTGTTTAAAAATGTAATCATTTATGAAAGTAAAGATGATTGCGACCATAAGTGTCACGATCGTCTGGCTCCAAAAGCCGCAACGCAAGTCTCTGTCACAGAGCAGCTTCAGATTGTAGTTTTATTAATAATAATCTAATGTGTGTGATAACAATATTCTCTAAACATTAGATGAGAAAAATATTGCTGCTATGTTATTTAATATCACTAATAATATCACTGGACTTCATAGACAAGGAAAAGAACCCCATTGACGAACTTCCCCCAATAGCTGCAAGCAAACTAAAAATTGAGAATCTCTTTATAAATGAATCCAAAACAGGGTTCACCCACATATACCTATCTACAAAGCATGAAAATAAAGAAAATGCCGACTCTCTTCGTGGCGACGAACTATGGAGGAAAAGTACAATCCTGGGCTCACTGCTTTGCAGTACTGCTAACATTGATGCACGATGCATCATGGGGAATACAGCTTTCTAGTCCTTCTGGATGTTATGGATTTGTAGATCAAAGATGGCCTTGATAAAAAGGCTACGTTTATGCAATACAACCAGCGTATCCTTGATGCTGTATAACTGTAACGGCTGGGCAGCTCCAAAGGCAGCTCTAGACAAACTCGATACCTGCCACCACAAACACCTACGCACCGATGACCAGACAGCATAATTTCCAACAATGCACTATACAAGATGTGCAATACATCGCCGCCGTCGGTAAAAGTCGCCCAGCAAAGATGGTCCATCTTTGGCCAAGTGCTAAGGATGCCAGAAGAGACACCAGCACAGAGAGCCTCGGAATTCGCCCTACTCGGATCCAGCAAATACAAAACCAGGAGAGGACGTCATTGCATTAATCTGCTAAGCGTGCTACGAAGTGACATCAAGAAAGCAGGACTCAGTACACTCAAGTCAGGAATGGACCTGAGGAAGCCAAGGCTGAGGACAAGACACAGTGGGCAAAATCGAAGACGGACTGATTGCAGCTGTAACATGTTTCTACTATACTACAGCCATACAATATTTGTGTCAGATGCATTTTAGTTAATGTTTACGACATTAAAAAAAGTATTCTATGCTCTGTGTGTAACTTGAAGTGGCACAGGGACCACGAAAATTAAGACAAACATGTTTTGGGCTAGGTGTACTAGATGTGTGGGGCCCTGTGCAAATGCACTTGTACCAGGTTGTAAAAGGCACCGTGCTGAGATCTGTTTCTGTTGTGCACCCACGACCAGTGACTCCGTAGTCTCTGTTTCTTTCGAATGTGTTTAGTTTGTATCCTTCTAAAATAATTAGTAGCATCTCTTCGTTCTGAAGAAAAGACTGACAGAGCCTGGGCACCGTTGTAGGCATGTTGGCCCTTTGGTGTCGTCAGGGAAATGAACTAATAAAATGCGCTTTGTGACGTTTATATGGAATCACAACACGGGATTTACCGCCTATCGAAACGCACGCGGACGCAGCCTCCGCGTCCGCATCCGCGCAAATGGAATCCAAGCTTAGTCCGTAAGAACGCGTAGTGCGTATGCGCGTGAGTCAGAGCTTCCCTGACAACCCGTGTCAGGAATGGGAGAGAATGTATGTTTATAGTGTACCGAGTTGGTACTGTTCTCGTAGGTCTTGGTACCGATCAGGACCAGAATGAAACGAGGATCACAGAACCTTTTACGTTGTTAAAATCTGATCAGAAATGGCAGAGTTATCATTAAAACACCCGGGTAAATTATCTTCAAAATATTGCTTTGACGTCGTAATCGCGTGTATGCATTAACTGAATGGGAAATGTGCTGTTCACGTGATAGCCACGTCACCACTTCTAGCTGCATGCTGATTGGCTACTGCTCGCCCGCTGATTGACTGAAGCGCCTGGCTCTGACGTCACGAGTAGTATAAAAGGGAAGAAAAATGAAAATCGAGAGCATCATCGACGGGAAGCTGACACTGTCAGGAAAGCTGTGGACCAGCGCAGTGCAAGACGCGGGACAACTGCTAACTGACGGTGGTACCAACACCACTGCGGTGCCTCTCGGAATTGAGATCTCCTGCGCAAGTGGGCAGCCTTAAGACCTTTCCGCGATACAATTTTGGAAGCTCCCGAACGGCCATCCGGGAGCTATAAAACTAATATAAGAACTCCCTTTACGGAATTTTCTTAGAGGAGTTTCCTGCGGAAGGGCCTTGCGGGGCCCGATGTGATTCTCCGGGACGTAGAGCTGATGGTGATTCTTGGTGGATAACTCGCCGGATCTTCCGACCATGCTGAAAAGTGGCATCAACTTTCCACGCTGCATGTAGCGTGTGTTAATTAACTTTTAGACCACACTCTGGTGGGACTCTGCTCAGTGAGCCGCAAGAGCTATGCGACGTATCCTGCACCGTGTACCCAGTTATTGTACATGCATATATAATTATCAATATAGCCCTCTCTGTTAATGGGCAACTTCCAACTTTCAAATTGCCGTCGCCGGACGGAAACTTTACAACAACTGTTTAAATCATGTATTAGCTAAATTGACTATCACAATCATCCGTTTTTCTTCTTCACAATCATGAAAGTGTGCCGCATCAACAACCTGCCTGCTGCGGAAATCTTCCCTGCAGTCAAGATCGTGCCATCCCGCGCTATTTGATATTAGCGTATCAATGTCAGTGACTTATGAACTCTTGCCGTACTGATGACCAATAGGTACTCAAGTAGCTATACTATTGTACATTTCATCATTTCCGCAATTGGTACTGATGACTAATAGGTAATTCCCGGTCTTCCCGACCACAATTTTATACTTTCTGTTTATATTGTGAATATTATCTTTATTTTCCGTGGGTGCTCTCAACTAACAACACTGTAGGCTCCTATGACCTGTGATAAATCGTTAGCACTGTATTAGTTAGTTGTGTATATGGCAAGTAGCCATCCTAATTAATATGTTTTGTTTATTTATAAAGACTCTAGGACGCAGTACGCTAGGAAATACTATACAGCAATATTACATCTGCATCACTATAATTCCCCCAGCATCAATTTTACACTGAGGTCGCTGTTCATGCTCTATTGCTGCTACCGACTAAACCTGGCTATTTTAACTCAATAGGATAGATTTAAAGTGGTTATGGGCAATCTCTCCACAAGAGACGCATAGTATACGCCTCTTTTCCAGTTGTAGTGAATATGTAACACCACGCACCGGCTAGGTTGTGTAAAATTGGCCAATTACGTTAGGGCCTCTTATTAATATCAAGTTGTTGTCTCTTTCCACGATCCACCAGCCGCAAGGCTTAATAATTGTTTGGATTTCCCATCCACACGTTAGCAGGATCCGACTCTGGGAAACTATCAGATGTTTTTTGAGCGGTGATAACTAAAGCGCCGATTTACACACACCTCCCCTGTATCTTCGGATACTAGTTAGTTTAGACTCCCCCGCCAATGTAGGAAGTACTACGAAAAGAAATTAATTATATTGTAACACCGGCCTGCAGTGTGTCTCTGGGCATTCTGGAAACTTAACCCTAATAACAGGTAAAATATTAGTTCCGTTAGCACACGGGTGACGGATGAGATGCGGATCGCCATCCAATTCGTTGTAGTGTCTGGGTGAGGTCTTAGAACCTACCACGCCCCAACGGGAAGGACACTGGCGTTGGATATCCATCTCTTACTCCCCACCCTAAAAGATATGGCGTTTTCCAAATTGCTTTTGTGAGCTGGAAACTTGTCCTAGTGATGTTATATGTGTTTGCGGGACGATAGTGACCGGATTATCACGTGATTCGGGAGCTATCGCTCCGTAAAATGTATGCATGCTATCTTTCTGGGGTAGATGCTAGGCGGGACGACTTTCGAGAAGCTGGGCATCTTCGCCAGTTAGATGTATGTGTCTAAAGATAGGTAGGAATCCCCTGCCACTTACGGCCAAAGCTTGAAATCGTATCTTTGACGTCTTTAACCTACCAAATGGTAGGTTAGAATGTAGCAGAAGGCCCGCATAAATAAAGCGGCAACTACCAATACAGTATCTTTGGACCTACGTAAGACGGTGGCTTGTGAATTCATCGGAAATCAATCGTCCTGTCTTCACGTAAATCAGTGTGCATCACATTAATTATGGCTTCACTAGGATTGACCAGCACTTAGCTTTTTGTTTGAACAAGAGTGGCCCTTTTTGCAAGCTCTTCCTCGGCTTCAGCGTTGAAGACATTTTCCTGTAACGGAGGCCCGCCCGGGGCACTTTCCTCTCGCAACAACAATATTTTGTGTGTGCTAGGTAAGTATTTAGTTTATATTAAACTACCAAGTAGCCTCGTTGCGATGCTCCCTTGCGGGAATACCTCTGCGGATTTACGGATCTGTGTGGTACCTTCGGCGAAAGCACGTAGAAAGAACACCGGATAACTCTATGTACTGTATTATGTGCTCATTACTGTCAAACGACTGATATTGTTTGTATAGTGAATTATTTGTGACTGTTTAATTATACCATCATTCCAGACTACCAAATTAATAATGGACCGTCATACCGGTGACACCAACAGAGTGTCAATCTCGACGGCAATGGTCGCACGGCCCCACTGGAACGTAAATGTTCCACTGGGTCTAGAGGCCGGTCTTTGTACCTTCCAGAGAGATGTGATACGGGATCCGCAACCCCGAGAACCGCAGCTAACCAGCCCTCCCGCGCATCCTGTGCATGCGGTGAAGCAACATGGCGGACCAGTGCGTACCCCTGCGAGCTATATATCTAATAGAAGTCGTCCCCTCCACCTTTCTCAGAGAATTATCAAAGACAAACTGTTCACATTTAGCGTTCCTCAAACAAGTATGCCTGCGGGCGTATGTTGAGTTTCACTAAGACTCTTGTTAGCTTTGCCCCGCCCAGCTCTAACTAATCTCCACCCACACCTCCTCGCTCCTGTTCAGATCGACCAATCTCTGAATTCCCTGACTATCAATTTCCATAAAACTATACAGGTAAGCTGTTGAATATTTAGTCCAGTCAAATTAGTTTCAAAATATTCAACAGCATGTTTATTAAATAGTAGAGATAGACAATTTGTACAACGTGTCGGCGTATTAAGAGTTGAAGACGGGCCTAATATAATCATTTATGACGTGACCTATGACCTATGGCAGCAACAGCGCCCAGTCAAATTAGTGTGGGGGTTTAATCCCACATAGAAACAGGTTGGAATATGGCGTGAGAAGGTACAGAAACGCTATACTAGTTACTTCAAGTGCTAAATCTGAACTAACTTTATTTACAAAGGCGGTATACAATCAAGGCGGTAGATCCCGCCCCCCACAGCTTTAATGACTCTATTTTACTGTGATTGACATCCTCTCACAATGTACATGCGCTGGTGTCGCTGCCGCAGTCGCTGCTATCTACACTATGATTTATATCATCCCCAACATACTCCCGCCTCGAAAGGTGGAGCTGAAAGCTTGAACTATTAATAAATGCAACGTATAATTACTTGAAAATAATAATATGTTACATATGACGACACAGTACACAATTAGACGTAATCAGCGTAATAAGGTCCGAGTTGAGTAATAATGGATAGGCACTCTGTACACATGATACGTGTATGCACACTTCAGTCTAAACATCTTAATATGTTCAAACATCTGGTTTCAACATTCAATATGTTTAAACGGAATCTGCACATCTGCAAACTCAATATAGTGTAGAAAAATGATGTGAAATGAAAACCATATCTGCAAGTCATTCCAGTCGTAGAATTTTCAAATGAAACTAAACAGGAAAACAATAATGCAGTGAAAACACAATCAACAATCTTATGAGCTAGAGATAATCTTGATTTTCTCCCTTGCAATCACTGCCGCATCTCTAGATGGGCGTTTGTTTGAATCTTGTTGTTGTATCGAATTGTAGTGAGGATTAATGTCTGGCACGACACGGTTAGTATCAGGCGTTACTACAGCTGATACTTCTAGGGGGTATAGCTTATTTATCGGACGGTTTGTAACACCTTTGTCCATTTTGATTTTAGCAGATCGAACGAGATTGTCATTTCCGTAAATAAGTTCCGTTACAACAGCTACTTTCCAGTTAATACGAGTTTTACTGCCATCCTGCACTAGCACGATATCTCCTACAGCTATAACATTGTCAGTGTTAGACGAATGTCCTTTACGTGAAGAAATGTGTCTTTCTCGTAACGCCGTTAAGTTTTCTCTAGACCACCTCTGAATGAAATGTGTCTGTAACATAGAGAGTCGTTGGGCACGTTTTTCAAGTTCAGTTTGTGAATCGCCAAATGTTGGATCGTCTATCTGCTCGTCTGTTACATCCATGTGTGGTAGATTTGTGAGGACACGACCGTGTAATAGATGTGACGGTGTTAGGGGGCTAGGGTCATCAATGTCAGATGAATAATATGTTCATGGCCGGTTGTTTATCACAGTTTCTATTTCTGTAACCACAGTAGTGAGTTCTTCTAGGGTTACGAACGCCCTGCCTAGGACCTTCTTGAGACAAGTTTTCGTTAAGCCGATCAACCTTTCCCAAAAACCTCCATGCCATGGCGCTCGTTTCGTAATGAATGACCAATCAACGTAATGGTTTACCATGTACTCTTGAACTTCACTAGAACAAAATAATTTCTTGATCTCCTCCCCTGCTGACAAGAAAGTGGAGGCATTATCAGAAATTAGTTTGCTCGGTAGCGAGCGACGGGCGGCGAACCGCCTGAAGGCATGAAGAAAAGTACTGGTGGTTAAATTTGGTACGGTCTCAAGATGGACAGCACGGGTATTGGCACAAGTAAACAATAAAATATAAGCCTTATCTTCACGTCTGCATGCAATATCTGATTTAACGTATAGCGCTCCTGTATAGTCCAGTCCACAGATTGTGAATGGTGATGCTTCTTTGAGCCGAAATGACTGAAGCGGTGCAGACTCGGGTGGTTTGAACGGCAATCCAGTTACGAGTTTGCATTGGACGCAGTTTCTGAGTATACACTTTACGGTCTGACGCATTTTAGTAATCCAGAATGTTTAACGTAAGAATATCATTGTCGACTCGGGTCCTGCGTGTAAAATCCTGTGATGCGCATCTCGAATAACCATCTTTGTATAACCACTGTTCGAGGGTAACAAAATAGGAAATTTCGCATCATACTGTATGGGTGCATTGTGAAGTCTGCCACCTACGCGTATAATTCCACTGTCATCGCGAAACAAACGTAATTGTCGAACTAATGGGTATCTGTTCGCATGTTTTTCGTCTTCTAGGGCCTCTGTTTCTCGAGAGTAGTGTTCTTGTTGAACAGCATTTACCTCTCTTACGGATAGGTAGCGTGTGGTCGCACTCTGCTTGTCCTTCAGAATTCGTATGAAACGTAGTACATACGCGGTAACTCTGGACAGTTTTGAAAGTGAAGAATAATTATCCAGATTTATGATACCTAATCCAATAGGATTGGGACTCGAATTGTCCTCAGTTTTGGTGTCCCGTTGTGACAGACAAAAAACTGATTTACATGTCGGGTCTGTACCCGTAGTTAGAACTGCACTGTCAAACAAATGACAAACAGGCCAATCGCCTTGACTAAGCCAGCTTGGCCCATTCCACCAGATTTGTGACTGACCGAGTTCTGATGACGTCAGACCACGCGAAACCAAATCTGCTGGATTGTCAGCTGTAGGACAGTATTTGAACTCATCAATCGATTTGGATTTAATCACCTTAAGTCGATTTGTCACGAATGTTGGTAATTTTTTGTCACTATTAACCCAATGCAAAACAATCTGACTGTCCGACCATAATACTCGTTTGGAAATCGTAATTACTGGTGCAATCGATTTGTGTACATAATCTAATAAGTTCGATGCTATTAGCGCTGCTAATAATTCAAGTTGTTGAATGGTTAATTCCTTGATGGGCGTAATTCGTGATTTTGCCATAACGATAGAAGCTTCTTCATGACGCACATCGCGTATGTACACAACGCAACCGTATGCCACTTTGCTCGCATCAGCGAACGAATGCAGTTCGTATGCAGAATCTGGGTCTGAATTATGCTTGAAATATTGTCGTTCGAGTTTCGTATTTAACGCAGAAGAAAGATCATCGACGATCTCCTTCCATTCGCTTACTAGATCGTCTGAAATTGGTTGATCCCAATCGTATTTAGATTTCTATAGTGTTTGTATGAATAGTTTCGCTCGTACCTGAATTGGTGATAAATAACCTAGAGGGTCATAAATGCATGCAGCTACTTTAACTACGGTTCGCTTGGTGATTACTTCGTCTTTACTAGCAATCGCAACATTATGTCGATAGGAAATACAATCAGCTTCGGTATCCCATTGAATTCCTAGTACATTAACCTCAGATTTTGTCTCCATCGAGTTGTCTGGTTTAATGTACTCTCGCAATTCTAGAGAATTTGTCGACCAAGCTCGCAACTGAATCCGCCTGCTGACATTATTTCATTGGCGTCATCGTAGTACTGAATAGCTTCCCACCCACTGTCGCAACCTGTAACAACATTAATCTACGTAAATATTGTTTGATAGGTCATGTGCAATGATTGATTGATTAGCTTCTAGGTGGTTACGGACAGTGGAATTCAGGATGAACGGTGAGCAAACTGCTCCAAACAAGATGACCTTGAACTGGTAGACCGCAAAATCACTTCCAGGGTCATGGTAATTGGACAACCAGTAGAATTTAGTGTATTTGCGGTCGTCCCGGTCCAAGCCGATTTGGTGAAATGCTTTCTGAATATCAGAAGTGATAGCTATCTGATGAAGTCTAAATCTTAATATGATAGCTGCTAAATTGTTCAATAATGGGGGTCCTGTTTGTAAACAGTCATTCAAGCTAGGTACATTTGCTGGTGAATAAGAACAGTCATACACTACACGTAATGGGGTTGAATCCGAATCCTTTTTCACTGCTCTATGCGGCAAGTAGTGTCCACACGCTGTGTCATCATTGTCAACGCGTTCTATGTAGCCACGTGAGAGTTGCTCCTGAATAATGTTATTGTAAGCCTCGCGTTAATCCGGAGAAAGTCGTTGTATCATGGCACGAGTTCGATTTTCTGTCACCGATCGATTAATTGGCAATGGCAAGTGATCATATTTCCACGGTAATTTTGCTATGTAGCGTCCCTCTTCTTTTCGAATATGAGTTTTGGAATAGTCTACATGATCAATAACTGATTTGAGTTCATCATTTTGCACTCCTATTGTTTCTAAGTCCCAGAATTTATGTAACCCGATCTCCTCTTCTCGATCGGAATCAATATTGACATGATATACGCCTGTATGTTTAGATCGATGGTTAGATGACGTCACGTAAGTTGGACCGGAAAACAGATAACCAAGTTTAGAAGAGACTGCTGTCGGGCCGGAACCTCTCACAATATGATCTACTATAGACCAATAATAGTCTGCACCGATAAGAACTGAGATCTCGTCTATATCTGTATGTGTGCGTGAATATGCGAGTTTTAACCCTTGTAAGTACGGCAAATCGAGTACAGATTTTTGAACATAGTTTCTGAGTGGTGTGGAGATTTTAGGAACTACTAGGGCGTTAATGTCCATGCCATTTTAATCAGCAACTGTATGTAACATGAAGCTAGTGATTGGCAATGGTCGTACTCCTGTATTTCCGCCAAAAGCAGAAATCTGAACAGTCTCCATGTCATGATATTTTGGGCTTAACATGTCTGCAGCTTTCTGCGTAATAAAGGAACGTTGCGCACCTTCGTCGAACAAGACAATGACAGTAGCTGAATCGTGTCCATTCGAAATATTTCCCACCGCTGTCTTTAATAGGACAGGTCCATTTAGTCTTGCTAGGGAAACCTTGGTATCATCCGTTAATGTGTGTTTTTCTACGATGTTGTTGGATGCAGCTGGCGTTGGTGTATGGGTGTCAGACTTTGAAGCATTACACAGAGAGGTGTGGTGTTTAGCTGGCAAATACGACACCTATACTTAGATTTGCAATCAGCTGCGCGGTGTTTGCCTAGGCAGTTGAAACATAAGCGGTCTCGCACTACAATTTAATGGCGTTTATGCTTATCAGAAATGACCTGGCAATCCCCTGATGCATGCGATCCCTTGCAGAACGCGCACTGTATAGGGCGCTGCTTTGTGAAACTCGACCCTGTCTGATTACGGATCTCCGTTTTACGAAGGGAATGAGAGGAACGTGTGTGGAAGGCTGCTGTGGACTGTGTACCTCATTCATAGTCCACGGCATCGCTGAGGTCACCGGCCTGCATGGCATCTATTTCCTTCTGAAGTGAGGATCTTAACCCTTTAATGTCCCATTCATAGTTACCGTGTTCTCTGGTCATTTGTCCTCGAATGGCTGGCGGAAGTTTATCTAGAATGACAGGAACTAACAAGTCCCCATAAGTGTCCTCTGTTTTGCCTAATGTAGCAAGACCACGAATAAGAGATTCAGCCGGTCATTGAAATCACGCAGAGAATTTAACGAATTTTCAGGCCTACGCAGCTCCCACAATGCCCTCATGTAGGCGCTTACTATTTTGTGAAACTGCCCATAACGAATACGTAGTAAATCCATGGCGTGTGTGTAATTACTGTCCGTTAAAGACAAACCATTTATTGCTCTAGCGGCTTCACCTACGACCTGCGCACGGAGATATTGAAACTTCTGTACGTTTGTTAATCCATCGTCCATGTCAATTGCTGATCTAAAAGTGTCATGAAATTCAAGCCATTCCAGTATGTCACCATCAAACTTCTTGAGCGCTAATTTTGGCAAATTAATATTTCTTTTCCGATTCGAAGGGTTAAACGTGCCATCTGAATTAGGATTGTCAACTGGAGTAAATCTACGACTTACTTGTCTTTCACACTTGATCAGTTGTTCTTTACTCTGGGTGCTGTAATCGTCCGCTTCCGTGAGAAATTGTTCCACATCTTCATCCGTTTCGAGTAAATCCATAATCTGTTTGTCCACCTCAGTGATGGCACCGAGCTTGTCACTATAAGTACTGAGTGCGGCGACGATAGTATCATGATCTTCATCATCGAGCACAGCTTTAGCAAGTATGTCACGAATTTTATTTTGCTGTTTTGTAATTTGTCCACGATACACTCCTCTTACTTTAACTAGCCTTGATTTCTCTGCCATAATTAACTAATCCTGGTTACGGCACCAAAATGTGGGGGTTTAATCCCACATAGAAACAGGTTGGAATATGGCGTGAGAAGGTACAGAAACGCTATACTAGTTACTTCAAGTGCTAAATCTGAACTAACTTTATTTACAAAGGCGGTATACAATCAAGGCGGTAGATCCCGCCCCCACAGCTTTAATGACTCTATTTTACTGTGATTGACATCCTCTCACAATGTACACGCGCTGGTGCCGCTGCCGCAGTCGCTGCTATCTACACTATGATTTATATCATCCCCAACAATTAGTTTCAAAATATTCAACAGCATGTTTATTAAATAGTAGAGACATACAATTCGTACAACGTGTCGGAGTATTAAGAGTTAAAGACGGGCCTAATAGAGTCATTTATAACGTAATGATTATGACGTCATCCTATACGCCGCTTAACTGAGTATGACGTTATATGACGTCAAATCATCGATTGATACTCTGGAAAGGTGAATTATTAACACAGAAAGGCAATGTCAGGTATACTATTATTGTGCAACCATGCGCAACGAGCACAGCAACAGATATGCCATGCAGCATAATTTTATTTAAACATATTTTTATTGTTCAAGCGACAATACGGATTGAGTCACAAGTTGTCTCCAACTTAGTTACGACTCGCTCCGAATACTATACAATAGATTATAATACTAACGTAAATGTGCTGTTTATAAGAACTTATACCATAATGAATGTAAGATTTAAATGATAATTAATGAAATAATTAAGATAAGATTTTGAATTGTGTTGATATATGTGTGTATATGCATGTACTTTTTAAAGCGTCTTTGTATTTTTACCTGATTTTAGTAGTTAAGTAGTGTGTAGCATTGCTGTGATCCGTGCTTGAATATGTATGTAGATGCGCACGTGTTTGCGTGTTTAAAACAATAAAGTACTTGTGATAATATCTACTACGTATTCGCGCGTGTTATGCATTTGTGCGTGCCTGCATTCGTTGGTGTGCGGTTGCGTGCGTGCGTGCGTGTGTGAGTATATTTACGCAATTTCATGCGTGCTTGCCTGTTGATCTGTTCCAGTGTGTGCGTGCGTGCGTGCGTGCGCGCGCGCTCACGTCAACCTCCTCTTAAAGGTTCATATTCACACCAAAATTCTCCAAGACGAGAGTGAAGAAATTTAGCGCTTATAGAGGCCTAAGTCGTGCGCCCAGGTTCAATGAAACGAAACAGATCCCAAATTATGACGCGTTCATAAAGCATAAGTCAATATAATTTAGTCCCCAATTCAATTTCACAACAAAAAAAACAAAAAAAACAACAACACATTATTTCATTTGAAACGAAAGCATCAGATGTCAAGACCCATCCCGCCCCACCACAACCTTACCACCCCAACAATTCAATCTCCAAGAATCCTGGTGTGAACATACACCTCCTTTGATATTAGCCCTTGGATGTGGTTTGTCCATTTAAGATTTTGGGAAAAGCTTATTCGTAAATATTTGTGTGTTTCGACAGAGGTAATCTGGGTGGTATTAATAATTAGGTTAGCTGCACTTTGATTTGGTTGGTTTTGCCAAATTATTTTCACCGTCTTTGTTGGGTTAAAGTCGACGAGACACTGTTTTGACCAAGTGTCTATTTTTAGTAAGTCTCTATTTAGGTGAGGTTTCAACTTCTATTGAAGTATTCCCACGTGATGTTAGCAGTGTGTCATCAGAGAATAGCCGTAGGAGGCTGTCTATATTTTCAGCAATATCATTTATGTATAAAAGGAACATGAGCAAAAATCGCCATTACGATTAGGCCAAGATTCCTTTGGGCTGGAAAATCTTGCTTTTCTGTTATTTATACCTCACACATCCTCATGCGATTACTGGATGAAAGGAGTGGCCTATATGTCCAGATCCTCGCCTTCACAATTCTCTAACATAACTGATGTGCTGTGTCGCGAGGCATATATACTGAATTCTGCATCAAACTTATACACCATCTCTTGCTGCTTTCAGTGTCTGTCCAGCCACACTTCGAATGCGTTTACTGTTGGAGCACTTACTACTGATTCAGGTAGGCTGTTCCATCGCTCTGCAATCCGTGTACAGAAAGTGTTCTGTCTCAGGCTAATTCTTGCTCTTATCTTGAAGATTTTCAAGTGATACCCCTTGTTGTTGACTCCCTGAGTGGGATCTCTGGGCCGACATCTCTGTCATCATCTTAAAGCTCTCTATCATGTTGCTTCTCAGTCTACGTTAAGGTAATGTTGGTAGCCTCAGCTTCTCCAGACACTCTTCATAGCTAAGATCCCTTAACTCTGGTGTCAGCTTTGTGGCTCTTCTTTGGACATTCTCCACTATAACTATGTCTATCTATTGCAATAGATACCACACTGCATTGGCATATTCAAGGTGGGGGTTAGAAATTATCTAGGCCTAGATGCACGAATGTCCGCCGGATCAGCAACATCAGCCTGTTGCCTTGTTGACCTTCTCATCTATGTAATCTCCTAATGAGAGCTGGCCATCCACTGTGACACCCAGATCTTTCTCTTTGTTGATCTTAATCAGTCTGGGGCCTTCGTCACTCTCACCTCTCATAAAGTAATCTCTGGTCTCATCTCTCCGACATCTACCAACTGTCAATACCTTGCATTTCTCCTGGTGAAACCATAGCAACCAATTATCAGACCAGTCCTGTAGTTGAAACTACTGGTCCTCCTCGCTTCTGATCAGACGTGAAATCTTTGTATCATCAGCATACATATAAGCTTCTTATCTCAGAGTCTCTGGGAGGCCATTTATGTACAACACAAAGAGGACTGGCCCCGCACACTGTCCTGGGGGAATCCCGTTGATAACCTCATTCCATTCTGATGTAGAGTTGTTGACTATAACTCTCTGTGATCTATCTGATAAGAAAGCTCTGATCCATTGATGGGGTTACCCCGTTATACAAGCTATTACCTTATCGGGGAGACGCTGATGAGGTACTGTATCGAACGGTTTCATGAAATCAAGGTATATAACATCTATGTTGCTGCCGTCTTCTAAGTGTTGTGTTCATCCATCTAGCATCTTCAACGAGTGCAGCGACGTGGATCTGCCCGAAATAAAGCCAAACTGCTTATTGCTGAACATGGAGTTACACTTTATGTGTTCAATGACGTGGTCTCTGATAATTGATTCCACCACCTTACACAATATGCAGATTAAGCTCATTGGCCTATAGTTGCTTGCTAACTTCTGACTCCCCGTCCTAAAAATAGTTATATTCACCATCTTCCAATCCTTCGGTACATAGCATGAGCTGAGTGTTGTAACATTTTTTATTGCTATTGGCCTACATATAACCGAATACGCCTCTTTAAGGATTCTCGGTTGTACACCATCAAGGCCTGGCGACTTGTCAGTTTTTATCATTGACAGCTTCTTGTTCACGTATTCCTCTGCAATCTTATTGTTAGGCCAGGGATATGTCGTCTTCTCTCATCGTTTCTGGCCCATCGTCTAACTATGGCTCCCTAGTGAACATGCTGGTGAAGAAGTCTGAATGATCTGAGCTTTCTCCTCATCTGAGGCTGTTAGTTCTTCTTCATCACCTACTCGGGATTTCACTAGGTTCGATACTGCCTTCGTCGGCTTCAATTTACTCTACACATATTTCAGAAAACGTTTGGGGGTTGCTCTGGCCTCCGTAGCTATCACCTCCTCCATATCTTTCACAACTATTCTAGTCATGGTCAGCTCCAGTTCATTTCTTTGTTTAGTGTATTCTCTGCCTTGCTCAAGGGCTCTCACCTCAACGTACCTCTGCCAACACCAGTGTTTCTTCCTCACGGCATCTGCAGTAGTTTGGCGAGTTTCGTGCTGCTCTTTCTTGCTTGGGTCAGTGGTGTAACACTCTTACTCGGTACATGTTTGTCCTCTGCCTTACGACGGGCTTCCAAAGAAAATATGCCATTGGGTCTCCACATTATTATCATCTTGCTGCAACACATGCTCCCAGTGAATATCCAGCTCTCTGCTCATTTCTGCATAATTCCCTTTGTCATAGAAATATTTCCTAAACGTCTTCTAATAGCCATTATCATAACAGTTAAGATTGAAGGCTATAATGCATTAGTTTCTCGACCACTGCATATGTATATTTATTTAGAATAATATCCTTAGGAGTCTTTAGTAGTATATTGCAATCAGACACCTCAGTTAGATCAAATTTCGCTGATTGTTTCAGCTTGCAGTTCTATTGAACTGTGCGTTTGAACCAATTAGCAGTATTAGATTCTGGTTCTCCTTATGGATAAGGGATATTCATCTTCATTTGTTTATCGGTCACTTTTCTAACATTTATATTGTTGTTTGTTCGATGCAGTTATCAGAGAAAATATTTTTCTATGGCAAACCTTACGGGAGGAGTCGAAAGCATATTTTAGATGGTGTTGTGGTGTGCATAACAAGAGATAGCTAGCGTGACACGCTAACCCCTCTGTTCTGATATCCTGTTTTGAGATTGTCGTCATGAGGCTGATGTCTTAGAATTCGTTGAGATTTGTTTGAATAATGTTGGTAGAAGTTGTTGCAAATGCAGTGCAACGATTTGTAGCAATTATTGATTGAATTGCATTTGGATTCTGTGACCGAAACCTTCTGACGAAGATGTCTGAAAGAATTCAGAATGGAATGGTTGCATGCCATTTTTAAATAGACTTTACGAAGTAATACGTCGCCCAACCATGTTAGAAATCTTTTTCTCAGCGTCCGTAATTCTTAGTAGCAACATTAAATTTAGACTCAGTTTCGAAAAGATTTGTGAAAGTTTTGCTAACGTTTTACAGAATCAGAACAGTGAAATTTTCAGTCGAATGACTTCATTCTTCGTCGTATTAGATTAGCTTGCCACTTAGGTTATTAAGGCCCATTTTATAAGTCAAATTTTCTGTCGCGCCGTGCTAATGACGGTTGGTTGATTTATATAGTGGACTCTGTCATTTTCAGGCAAATTTAGCTGGCACGGCACAAAGGGAGGTTTGACTTATAAATCGGGCCTTAGCCAACTTAGTGTGTAGTTGTCTTGAAGTGATACACACCTTGGCGTAGTTTGTATCTGCGCCCTGGCAGATACAATTTATTTTTAGGGCAGCCGAGCTGCTTTAATCCAATTGTCAAGAAATTATTGAGTGTGCTTTACTGAACATGTCAGAAATAATCAAAGTGCTTGAATAAGTGATAATTTCCTGTTGATCGGAACGGAATCACGGACGTTGGGTGCTAGAGGACAGATTTTCCATGACTTTTGCACATAACACATTTGACGTCTCTGTCATCTATTGAATTGTTTCGAAGCACATTATGTGTATTCATTAGAATCATTACCTGTAACAGAATTTTATACTGATTGACTGAAGAAATGTACTTTGCATTTGTCCTGAGGACACAGTCACTGCAGCTGTGAGCAGTGACCAGCAGTGCATGTGCACTGGACTACTGATTCAGTGCATCAAGACTTATCCCAGAGTATACTATGCGAGAAGATTCGTGTATATGTCATTGAGGACACAGCCACAACAGCTGTAAACAGTGATCAGAATAACAGGAATTACAGGTCAGTGCATGGGTGCTGAACTATCAGTTCAGTGTATCTGCGCTTAGTACAATAGGCAAATATCAGAACCCAAACACACATATAAGAACCAAGCACCTCAGAGGTTATACGCCACCATGGTTACTCAGCACAGCTTCTAGCGATAGCAAAACATGTCGACCTGAGAGTAACCTCTAAGGTCAACAAACCGGACATACTCAAGATGATTTGACATGTTCAGGCCGAAGGGTGGTAGGAGTGACTCGTCTGAGCTATGAAGACGGGGAGGTTTCCAGCAATAAGCACTGGTGATCATGAGACTCCTACAAGAAAGAACAGCAACGCCATGGGATTTGGAGGTTAGTTGAGAAGGTTACTGTTAGCTTGCCATCCAAAGCTGTCACTACTCGGATGGCAGACCGTCCACTGGAGCAGCTGCCTCACCTGCAGAGAATCAATAAGCGGATAATGAAGGGACCAAGATCTGAACTCTTAGCCACGAGTATCATGCATGAAGGTGAGCCCATTCTCAATGAATGCCTGCGTGTGAGATGGAGGCAGAGAAGAGAGGATGGCAAACAGTACGTTGAACATACATCCGGGGTCTAGAGAGAGACATCACAGATCAGATCATGGCAAAGATCCAACAGACTGTACAGAACGCCTTCTACCTTCGGTACACTCATCCGCCAGATCGAGGATGGTAGAGCGATGCTCTTCGACAAGAATAGTCTGGCAGCCCATGGATGAATATACTAGGAGCAGCCCATACCTGGGTGACTGCCAGAGAGGAAGCACGTCTCGACCCAGGCAATATTGATCGGCCTAACATCAAGCTAGCATTGGTCTGCTCAATAAGCATTGACGTCAAAGCTGTCATCGATCGTCAGGCATTAGTAGGGATTAGTTGTAGAATGGCTATTACGAATGAATGGAATGGTGATACTTGATAATAACTAGGATAACACGCAGTGCATCAGGGAGTGAGACCTGATAGAAGTACAGCTCCTTTATGAGAGCTTAACAAACAGTTTTATGAACTTAGTAAGTTTGCTGATGTATGGAAGACTTCGCTCAATCAGTGTGATAAGATAGCGTTCATCATGAGGACTGGGATTCGTGTTTATGAACCCACAGAAGAGGGTGGCTGGTACTTGACAAGACATCCAGCACACCGTCCAAACATCATGACCATCGGAGTGTATGACCACCATGCATTCATCGCCATGGCTATTTCGAAGCTGGTTCACATGTTCATATGTGGCCACTTCCGGCAACAGTTAACTCGAGCAGCCGGCCTCCAGCATCATGCTGACCACTACATGACTGAGAAAGCTACAATCGAGTGTCGATATAAGATTACTGAGACATCGCTGTCTACATATGAGAAAGACTACTACCCTACCTCAACAGACCAGTGCAGCCCCCACGAACTGGTTCCAGTATGAGACACATGAACAAGGCATACATATCCATAATGGGCTATGGTTGTGAAGTTTTGATCAGGAGATCCCTCATAGATGGATAGGAGCCTATTACGAATGCTGTCTTCCATTATTATGGCTGTTGCATGGATGCCCTCAATGCAAACATAGTGCAGAGGCTGCAGAGCGATATGGGATGACAATTGCTGGAGATAAGAAGCTGAGAGCATCTTGATGTATGCTTATATATAGAAGAAGATATATATATATATATATATATATATATATATATATATATATATATATATATATATATATATATATATATATATATATATATATATATATATATATATATATATATATATATATATATATATATATATATATATATATATATATATATATATATATATATATATATATATATATATATATGCTCACATACCTAGAATAAACAGGGCAGAAGCATCCCACCACCGGCAAACTAGTCAGTGCACTCTCTGGCACGAAGAGACTTCTGTACACACCGACATTCAAGTGGTATATAACCTACGCTATCGAAATCACTGCCATATACCACACCATAGACTATGAGCCGCAGCGCCTATTTAAGTGGTTCATGAATAATGTTACAGAGGCTCGAGACTCATGAGATATGGATAAGAGCAAAAAAACTCTTGGCCGGTCTTTTGAAACTTCTAGGCAACAGTGCCTATGCCAAGCTTATTGAGGCTCTGGAGTGTCATAGCAAGACCAGTTTCACCAAGGGCGAGCGAGTGGTAGACAGGGCCTTGCGCAGTGCATGAGTTCGAGTATCTCAAGGGGATTTGTGAGTCATGAGGTGTATGAGGCATGCAGGCAGGGCTGGCTAGCTTGGGATAAATTGTTCCGACGGACACCAGGACTGCTTATACTCTGGTTCGAAGGCACTCTCGGTATCGCATTCTGTTCCATGTGCAACTATGTGGAGAGTTATAATGTCAAGGCGACATGCTCAGCCAAGTGAATGGCTAAGTGCCAGAACGATGTCTCGTGGCAGAGGTTCTTCAGTGCCTTCCATGGTGTAGCGGACAGTGACACGAATTGAAGCCTACTCACCAACCAGAGTCCAGATCAAAGCCCTGACTGGTGCTAACGGACCAAGAAAGCATATCACATAGGTGCAATAAATCCCCTTTGTTCACTTGACATCGCCGTCATCATAGCCATTGTCGACATCATTGATAACCTCGTGATATTCCTTATAGTCCGCATCCCCATCATAGTCCTCATACTCATCGACATCGTTGACTTGATCTTCGAAAGCTTCAGGTCGATACATCTGCTGCCGGGACTATAGAGACAAGTAAACTGAATAAGTAGAGACATGACATCTGGTTTTTTATGCAGGTATGCTTGCCTTGGCGAACTGGTGTCTCACATTTGCTGACAAGGAGGATGCAGTAGTGGAGTGAAAACGTCATAATCATGCAATGGAGAAGCTATCTAACGTGAAGCACACCAAGGCACTCGATCACATACGCCAAAAGGAGACATGCAGATGGCAGCAATTGTCTCATCCTACTAATAATATCAAAGAGGCAGATGAGCATCTCTACGAGGCGGAGGTCATAGTACTGGTACTCGGAGATAGGGCTGTGATAGCAGAAATCATGCCTAAGGTATGCTCAAGCTGAATACCTTCACTCTCAAAGAAGCTGACCTTGGCATATTCAAAGTATAGCACCAAGGTGCCACGGATTCTCGACTGCTTACTCGAGATGGTCGTGGCCACTGTCTAGGCGTAGTACAGCGTACGTCTTCATTTTCTGTCGGTAGAGATATAGAGTAGCCAGGTCACATACCTCACTTAGAACGTTGGTGCCGGCCACCACAAGTTTGAAGTCATCTAGCTCAGCCACCTCCTGAGCTACTATTCCTTTCTGTGCTAGGATTGCAACAGTAACATTCTGGAGCACTTCGTTGCGGTGCCAACTCTAGCCGTTGTTCAGTTGTGGCTTCGATGTGCTGGTACCCCCCCCCCCCCCCCCCCCCCCCCCACCCACCCACCACCACCCCAACCCCCTCTCTCTCTCCAAATGTAGGATCCGCTGTTTAGATCCCACTTTCTTTTGCTCTTTGTCGTTCTCTTCATGCCAGATGTGACGTCGTGGAGCGGTCATTGTCACATCATCAAGATGCTTGGTGTAAACCCGGAGTAGTAGCATGTCCCGCATCATGGCTTGATTGATGGGTGTGTTCTCTAGCCTGCAGGCTAAATTCTGTGAAGCCATCATCGCACCCAACAGCGTAGTACCCTTTTCCATTCGTATAGAAGCTACGTCCATGGGCCAGAGATGCTAGAATTCGGTATTAATCATGCACATATGTTCAGCGTCAAGTTACTTTGCATGATCTCCCACCAGCTCACAATGTCTGATAGCGCGATTTTCCACTCCACACTCCAGAAAAGGATATTCTTCTCTGTTTTAGACATGGTTTTCCTGAAGACAGGAAAGTGGCACAGGAGTCAGTGTATGGGAAATTGGCGTTTCTACGTCTAGCTGTTTTTGTAAGCCCATAGCTGGAAGCCTTCCCCTCACTTCATGAACTTTTATTGTACCTTCTATTGAACATTTGCTTGTTACACACGCACGCACTCACGCAGGCATGCAGCACACGCGCGCACACACTCACCTTTTAATATCAGACGTTTTACCTTGGCAATTGGTTCTTCAAATATGTTTGGTCGATTTTTGCAACCATTCACAAACTCTGCATGCGTCATTTTCCCACCTATTCTCTGGAAACATGAGATTTCATCTTTGAGTGCTACCCAGATCCGTCTATTAAAAATGGTGGTCAGCTTCGTCATAACCATGCCAAAGAATATGTGATAAACAGGACGGAACAGAGTTGTCCAAGAACTCCCAAAGAAGCATTAAAATCGAGATCATCCAAGGTAAACATGTTGTAATTTCTGGTGAATGAATGGATAAAAAGCCTAAGTATGTGGTGGTGATTGGTGAATGTCATTTCTACCTTGTAAATAAACGTGATTGCATCATTTCAGTCAGAAATGAATGTGTTGTGGAGCTTACCATTGATCATTAATGCCGAAGCCAACATCAGAATAAATGAATTCACTTTTAGCCATGCCCCGCCCATTACTAGCTAAGCCACGCCCACGTTTTCGCACGTGTTGGGATCGGTTTATGTACTTTGGACCATGAATTCTCAAAATCTTATTTTCAAGGTACAGATACAGGTAAGCGGTTCAACATTGAAAAAATAATTTGACTGGGTGCTGTTGCTAGTGTAGCGTGGATCGACTGCTCAGGTACGAACCATCCCAGCACATCTAGGTACGGAACGGCCGGACCGGGTGCATTCCAAGCACGCCGCCTGGCTAGCCAAATACAAGAAGTTCATAAAACGACTAAGTCCGTGAGATCGCCTAGCGCGTATGCGCGGGCGTCAGCGATTGCTTGCCAATGGGCATTAGCGCTGAGGAGAAAGAGCATCATCTTTTGTACCGAGTTGGTACATGTAATTACTTTAAATTACACTTTCCTCATTGTTCTTGGTCTCCATCATGACAGGAATGAAGCGAGGATTCCATTATAGTTACTGGCCTGCAGTGCATCTCTGGGCGAAATTACTTAACCCTAATGACAGGTAAAATATTAGTTCCCCGGGTGCGGATCTCACATGATCCGCCCCTGACACCATGGTGATGGACAGGACTCAGCTCTCCATCTAACTCTACAAGTGACTGGGTGCGGTCTTAGAACCTACAACGCCGTCACGGGAAGGTCACTATAGTTGGATAGCTGCATCTTTGTCCCCACCATAAACCTATATGTGCTTTTCAACGGTTATGTAATGTGACTTGTCCCTGTGCTGTTATATGGGATCGTGATGCGATGGTGACGGGATTGTTATATGATTCTGGAGCTTTCACCTCCCGGTCTTTCCGCACGCTGTTTAACAGAGGGGGATACTTCGTAGGGTGACCATACGGTCACCGAGCATTCTCGCCCATCAAGTTTATATGTGAAAGATAGTTGGTTTACATTTGTGGCTTAACCTGGATCTGGACCCAAAAACTAAATGTTAGGATAGAATCTAGCAGAAGGAACACATAAATAAAGCGGCAGCTACAAATTCAGTATCTTTGAACTTAAATAAGGTGACAGTGTCGAATTCTGCGGAAATCATCCACCCCATTTTCACGTAATACAGCGTGCATCATATTAAACTTATATAATTTCACTAGGTTGCCTCTTTTATATAATTAGTTTGAACAAGAGAGTGGCCATTTTTGCCATCTCTCTTCCTCTGCTTCAGCATTATAGGCATTTTCCTGTGATGGAGGCCCGCGTGAGGCACTTTCCTCGCGCAACAAAAATGTTTGTGTTAGGGGTTAATATAGTTTATATTAAACTTGCTAAGTAGCCACGTTAGGACCCTCCTTTGCAGGGATGCCTCACGGATCTTACTCTGTGAGGTACCTCTGGCGAGGACCATGATGACGAGTCATCTACTTGACCCTATATACTAGACCTCTCCCGTGTAGCAACAAACTAGTACCATTGTTTCACAGTTACGATCTTTAATTATTTTATGTACCTAATTATGCCCCTGCCCTAAATGGAGTTGGGGTACCATCGCACGCACCGGTGACACCAACAGCGAGGATGAGACTGTGAGGTTCAACTTCCTCGACGATGGTCGCACGGCCCCACTGGAACGTGAATGTTCCACTGGCTCGAGGAGTCAGTCTTTGTATAATCCAGCAGCGCGCAACACCGGATCCGGACCCCCGAGATCCACAGCTAACCAGCAGCCTCGACCCAACATACCGTGCACTGGCAGTACCATAGAACAAGAGTATCTGGCGGACCAGCGCACACGCCTGGAGGCTACATTACTTATGGCAGCGACAGCGCCTAGTCAAACTAGTTTTAAAAAACTAAATCCATCAAAGCCGGGCAACCAACGGACGATTCCCGCTTCATGACGGAGCATTGTCTGTCAATTATGACTGACGTCAACCAGTATGCGACGTTGTTGATTATGATGTCAATGCATGATTGACAAATTGTTTTCATCCTTTGCATTCATGCTGATCGACGGGAACACTAAATCCAAAGATCTGATAATTACCATCGTACTAACATACGCCCAATCATATCGCTCCACTGTGTGTGGCCGTACCTGCAAACTAGTTCAGTCAATCTAAAAAATGACCTTCGCAATGTTGCAACACAATTTCTGTCAGTAGATTTATGGCGAAGAAGCAATGGCACATGACCAAAAAAAATTAACCCAATTCTGACGGTTGGAAATATATAATTTTATTTGTTGTAACCAGCACTCTTTTGCGGCACGCTTATTACTGATTTGCTGAGAGCGTATATCGTCCTTACGCTGGTCACCTCAGAATTTAAATCGCTTGTTTTTTCATTTATTCTTCCCTATATGCGTTTCAAACTGGCACGCTTATTTACTGTTATGTTAGGTGTAAATCTATGCTTTATGGACGTTCATTTGTCCAGCAATTGCTCAAATATCTGCCGTGTAAAGGGATTTCCAATTTTCTTCTTACGTGTCGTGTTATTTGTGGTGTAGACCCCGTCTATCTAATCTAGGAGAATCACAAGCGGATACTTTAAAATGATATACTGAGCTAAGATTGCTGTAATTACCTTGTTTCATTTTCCACCTCTTCGGATATTCCGCCCTTAGTATGAGTATCGTGATCAAGTTATTAAATTATGTTATAAGATAGCAATCGATGATGGCGTAAACCTAGCATGGTGTGGTAGGTGATAATCGACACACTATTGCTATATTATTCATTAATACATACAGCCCTCATTTTTTCCTGAATACAATGTTTTTACATATACCAAGACAACATTAAAAAAAATAAATGCAAGCAACTTGGAACGTACATGTGTGTGCCTGAATTAAATGTATTTTTCAATTATGACATCTTAAGAAATAAATTTTATATCTAGCTTACCAGATCTTTAGCTGGTGTGAAAACCACACAAAAAATACCATCACCACCTCTGTCTCAGTGCTGCACTATACATATTATAATGTTCATGGGTTTTATTTGATTAAGCGGCGATGGACCCCTTCTCATGGACTAGTGCAGCACGTCTGCGACCACACAGAACAACATAATCAAACGTTAGATGGTATAACAATCAAATCAAATTTGAAGCACGACAGTATTTAATGTGCGTTTACATATCCTGATACACTTTAATTTAAATGTAATGTACCCAGAGTGGTTTCTGTTGTCATGTTAAAGCACTGAAAGATAATAATTTACCAATTGTTATTGCTAAAAATGATATTTCTACCCTGAAACATGATTTGTTACCACATCTGAACATTGAAGGATGATATGTTGCCAATCCTGATAATTGCAACATGGCATTTTACAAATTTCATACCATGAGAGATGACCTTTTATAAAACTTAACCCCTGAAAGATGACATTTACCAATTGTGAGTGAGCAAAGTTGATCTGTTGTCAATTCTAAGCACTGAAAGACAATAATTTGCCAATTCTTAGTGCTGAAAAATGATATTCCTACCCTGAAATATGATTTGTTACCACTTGTGAACATTGACGGATTATATCTTGCCAATCCTGATCATTGAAAGCATGGAATTTCACAAATGTCATACCATAAGATGACCTTTTGCCAAAATAACCCATGAAAGATGACATTCCACAATTGTGGGTGAGCAAAGTTGCCATGTTATCAATTCTAAGCGGTTAAGGGCAATAATTTACCATCTCTAAGTGCTGAAAAATGGTATTTCTACCCTGATACATGATTTGTTACCACTTCTGTACACTGAAGGATGATATGTTGCCAATCATGTGCATTGCAACATGGCATTTAACAAACTTCATGCGATAACAGATGGCATTTTGCCAACCCAAACCCCTGAAAGATTACATTTACCAATTGTGAGTGAGGAAAGTTGATCTGTTGTCAATTCTAAGCACTGAAGGACAGTAATTTACCAATTCTTTGTGCTGAAAAATTATATTTATACCCAGAAACATGATTTGTTACCACTTCTGAGTATTAAAGGATGATATGTTGCCAATCCTGATCATAGCAACATGGCATTTTACAAATTTCATACCATAAGAGATAACCGTTTGCCAAACCTGACACCTGAAAGATGATATTTAGCAATTGTGAGTGAGGAAAGCTGATCTGTTGTCCATTCTAACCACTGAAAGACAATAATTTAGTGCTGAAAATGACATTTCTACCCGGAAACATGAATTCTTACCACTTCTGAACATTGAAGGATGATCACATCAAGCTAAGTATAAGCCATGCTATATTATAACATAATTTAATAACTTGATTACGATACTCATACTAACGGCGGAATATTAGAGGAGGAAAACGACTCAAGGCGATGACAATACTCTTAGCTCGGTGTATCATTTTAAAGTATCAGCTTGCGATTTCCCTAGAGCAGATAGGCGGGGTCTACAATACAATTAACACATAAGAAGAAAAATTATAAATCCGATTGTAGGGCAGATATTTTAGTAACTGCTGTACAAATGAACGTTCATAAAGCAAAGATTTACGCCTAACATAACACTAAATAACCGTGCCAGTTTAAAAATCTGATATAGGGAAGAATAAATGGAGAACAAACGATTTAAATTCTGGAGTGACGACCGTAAGGGAAATGTACGCGCTCCAATCTAAACATAGAGCCGTGGCTTCGTTGTGCCACCTAGCTTCGTGCTATGCCGAGAATACACATCTCGCTTCCATCAGCGTAGGAGATCTCGCGAGAACACGAATGGTACGCGCTCATCAAATCAATAATGTAAATAAACAAACAGGTCGTTGTAACACTGACGTAATAACTGAATTTTTTTGGATAGCAGGAAATACCGAGCGCGCTGCCAAAATGATAATATAAACATATAGGCCTATATAAAAGCCACAATGTGTTAATAATAATATAAAACGACATATTATTATCGCGAGTACCGCCAGATAGATACACCCTCATCGTGTGACCTGACTACATACCGTTATAGGCTCGAGACACAGACTATTGACATTCTACTATTAAAGCTCTCGGGTTCCATTAAATATAGACACTTTCACGAGATATGAGACGCCTGTTCAATTTACCCAGCATGCAATGCTACCCGGCGTACAATGCTACCCAGCACGCAATGCCCTGTCTCCATAATCGTTGCACCTATTGGACGCCATATTCGTTTAGTCTATTGTCTGCACAAGCCAGGATTTCTCCAACAATACCAACCTGCTTGCACGTGCAAATAGTCATTTGTCCGCCAGCTCTGGAAGCGTAAGCATGCACGTAGTACATTCACGGCAGTACATTCAACAGTCAGTATTTCAATACTGTTCAGAGAAAGTGTGTCAATGTCCAGGAGAAAATAGGAGAGAGCTTTTATATACATTGACAGTAATTTGTGTGAAAGTTGTTGCTATCAATGACAGCACCAACATTCAGTCAAATTGTTGTCAAAATATATAGTACGTAATGCAATTACTACCTGCTATATATTTGATACACATTTTTATTGAAAAGTGTTGCTACAACAGCTTTCAGTCTATATATTCTAAAATAATCATCAGGTTTGTGTACCTGTCTACGCATACGCGCTCCTGTAACTCTCGCTTGATGCAGGAGTAATCGAGTAGAATTTGTGCCACGTGATACCGATCAGGGCTGACATTTTGTAAATATGATTAGGGATGAAACGCCATTCAAGTGTGTCCAAGGGTAGTTAGTACAGTCACATTGACCAAGCAAAATTGACTCTGTTAAGGGACCTTTCCAGTTTATTATCCATCAGCTAACGTCATATGACGTCATAATCAACTAACTGACGTGTTGGATGACGTCATAATTAATTATGGCATGAATGACTCGATTTAGTCCGTCGTTAACGCTTAATAGCCCGATATTTTGTACGAATTGTATGTCTTTACAATTTACTAAACATTCTGTTGAATATTTTGAAACTAATTTGACTGAGCGCTGTTGCTGCTATAGGCAGCCGTAGCAACAACACACAGTCACATTAGTTTCAAAATATTCAACAGCTTACCTGCATAGTTTTCTGGAAATTAATAGTCGGGTCGTTCTGAGATCGATCGATCCCAACACCAGCGATGTGTGGGTGGAGCCTAGCTAGACATGGGAGGGGTATAGCTAAAACTGTAAAGGTCCATTGTCTTATGACCATCTGTTATTAACTCAAGTGGTTTAAAAGGCCAAGTGAGCTTATGCCGTGGCGAACATCCGTCATTCGTCCATTATCCATCGTCCGTCGTGCATCCATCTATCATCCGGTCATCTGTCGTTTATCCGTAAAGCTTTACTTTAAACGATTTCTTCTCAAGAACCACTGGGCCGATCTCAATTATGTTTTGGGGGAAATATTCTTAGGGCATAGAGGTCCAAGTTTCTTCAAACGGAGTCTATCGGCGAATTTGGCCAGCAGCCATCTTTATTTAAGGCGATGTTCAGAAGCGTCTTAAAAATCTGGGGTGGGGTGGGTGAGATCGGGGGGGGGGGGGGCGTGGAAGGGTGTGTGTGTTGGAGGAGGATCGATTCAAAACTCATGAAACATCATCTATAGCAAAAGCTGAACCAATTTTGTTCAAGGAGACTTGCTAGGCCAAATGCTTTGGTGCCCATCTTTGATGAACTAGTTTTCGTGCCAATGAATGGCGGCAGAATCTCTTGAAACGCTGAATGGATCGGGCTGAAATTTGGGAGATATGATTAGGGGCTAAGGGCCACTAAAGCTTTGATGAAGGGAAGTAATGACAACATGACAAAACTCAACAAAACAACATGGCGGCTGTATTGGAGTTTTTATCTGATGGATTTTGAAGCCGAAATTGATTTTATAATCGCACCTGGCCTAAAGGCCAACTGAGCGTATGCCATGGTGACTGTCCATCGTCCGTCCATCGGTCGTCTATCCGTCTGCCATCCGTCCATCTCCAACTTTTTCGCTAAACGACTTCTCAAGAATCACTGAGCTGATTTCACTTATTAGCTCACCTGGCCTGAGAGGTCAAGTGAGCTTATGCCGTGGCGACTGCCCGTCGTGTGTCCATCGTCCGTCCATTTGTCTGTCAACTTTTCCTTTAAACGACTTCTTCTCAAGAACCATTTAGCCGATTTCCATTTTATTTGGCAGGAAGCATCCTTACGGCATAGGGATCCAAATGTGATCAAGTGAAGCCGATCGGCCAATTGGGCCAGCGGCCATCTTGGATTGCGGCCAATTTTTAGAAATGTCTTTGAAAATCTTCTCCGAAATGAAATATCATCTAGGGCAAGAGCTGAACCAAATTTGTTCAAGAGAACTTGATTGACCAAACAGTTGGATGAACTATTTTTTCCAAAAACAACTTATCCTGAACCGCTGAATGTAGGTTTGGGACATATAATTATGGAATACGAGCCGTTAAAGTTTGCTCAAGGAAAATTGATCTGTAAAAAAAACATGGCCGCCGTGGGTCAATCAAAATATAGCGTGTTTGGCGGCCATATTTGATTTTTTTATTTGATGGATTTTGAGGCCGAAATTG
>CM067368.1:66722856-66842856 GCA_034401795.1 Chaetoderma sp. LZ-2023a | reverse complement strand
TTATTGACAGCATTATCTTAGACACGTCCTTATTGACAGCATTATCTTTGACATGTCATTATTGACAGCATTGTCTTAGACATGTCATTATTGACAGCATTATCGTAGACATGTCATTATTGACAGCATTATCTTTGACATGTCATTATTGACAGCATTATCTTAGACATGTCATTATTGACAGCATTATTTTAGACATGTCATTATTGACAGCATTATCTTAGACATGTCATTATTAACAGCATTATCTTAGACATGTCATTATTGACAGCATTATCTTAGACATGCCATTATTGATATTACTATCTTATGCACATAATTAACCCTTCTTGTGTCACATTAATCCTTAACGGTCAAGCCGGCAAGAAGCTCCTACTGCAATGGTCTTAAGAATGTCCAGTTACAGACCAAGAGAATAGTATATTTGAAAATTTACCACTGGAATGACTGGCTCTGTAAAATTGTCACCCCTTGACCTGCAAACAAAATTTTATTGAAAAATCTTGACAATTAAACGGTTAATTGATATGAGTTGCATCCGGGCTCTTTGAGGTGCTGTTGACATAAGATGGTTAATAATATAGTATCTTAGAAATGGATGAGTCCAGATTTAGCTAAACCCCGCCAACCATTTGCCCGTGTTGGGATCGATCGAAACCTAATCTCCATGACTATCAAATTCCGCAAAACTATACAGGGAAGTTGTTGAATATTTTGAGTCAAATTAGTTTCAAAATATTCAAATGTGAAGCTGTTAATACTAAGCAGTTAATAGTAGGTGATTATTGGGCGAATAGGCTGAATATACCAATATATCAAACCACATTCACCGATATTGGATAGATCCATGGGCGTCATTTTGTTCGAAAAAGAGAGGGGGACCCCAACCAAGAACGGAAAATTTCGAAATCTAGATAATTCTCAAATGGCATTTCCTGCATTTCTGCAGGTAAATAAGAACCTTGAGTTAGCTGTAATAAGAATAATGTTGATGCTACAGTATTTTAGATCTCTAGAAAATATATTTACCCTGAGCTCTGAACATTTAAGCTCTTGAGCGGCTGATCGTCGCTCATAATACTACTCACACACTAACTCCAAATCATTGAAAACACCTCTATATTGAAGATATTTCGATAAAGAAACGAAGTTTTAATTCAATCTACAACTCTGATAGCAAGCAAACGTTGGCCCAACGTTTACCACTACGTTGGACCAACGTAGTTTTGCTCATCGGCCCAACGTTGGCAATACGTTATTGGGTCAACGTTGAGCCATCGGGCATAAATCTATCAACATGTTTCAAATAGCACACAAGAGAGCATAATTTAACAATTTAAAAATTTGAATATTATGTTGATTTTGTTGGATTTATTGTGAAATTTCCAATGCTGGCCCAATGTTGGCCCAACGTTGGCAAACAAGTGATACAGCCAGCGTTGGACCAACGTTGTAATGCCAAGCGCGATCTGCCAACCTGTTTCCAACGTTTGTCCAACGTTTACATGTTATCAGGGAATACATGGCGAGTCTTCTATTTCTTATACAATGTATAAACACTGTAACTAGATAAATAATAGATGGATTCTTACTACTCTGGCTCATTTATAATGATTAGTCGATTACTAAGTTGCATTATTTGTTTAATTGTCAGAAACTGTGTTATTACTGGAGCGAAGGAGTAGAATTTGAATGGTTTAAATCCCCATTTTACCAGCAGAAAAGTGAGAAAAATAATATTTTCAATATACTGGTGAACACCTAGATGTGTCTAGTATAGTTTGTGGTGTTCCACAGAAACCAATGTTAGGACCACTATTGTTGTCAATCATTTACTATTATTACCCATTACCGTGGACCAAGTTTTCTGGTTTAGCTTCACGAGGGATGCGCTGGAGGCTGTTGCCATCTAAGACAGCAACATCTCCAGCGACACTACCTCGTGAATATACACCAGTTTACCTCCCATAAAACTGCAAAAATACTAAATCTTGAAATCTGGCGGATGGGAGGGGTGGGGGAGGGGTGTGTGTGTGTGTAATTACAAACACACACCACTATTGGCAAAAGAGTGCTACAGTGAAGCTCGAAATAGACGTAGAATGTTTCACTAGCAAAATAAAAGTTACTCTTGAATATTTTGAATCTGGTTTGATTGGAGGCCGTTGCTGCCTGATCATTTCTTACACAGCACTCAGAATTTTAATATCTGATAGCTTTTTATTTCTGAAGAATTTTGATTTATTTCTGATCTGTAGCCTAATGTAAAAGCCCTAGGCTGGCTGGAGGGAGGTGGCTGTGCTAGCCTAAGATTCACCCGCAATCAATGTCATCTCCCTTCACTACTCTGACCTGTTCAGAAGACGGTTGGCAGTGAGTGCATCGATGACGCCTGTAATAAAACTAGTGTCCAGGCACCGCAGGCAATATTATCCATATCCGCACGCACTTATACAACCACGGTAATAATACTAACACACGTAAAGTTATGGAACTGCCATCTTGTAGCCCACGAAAGCACCTTACTAAGGCGAATAATGACTGATTAAGTGACCATATGTCTTTAGTGACCACGTTTCTATCCTACTCTCCATTATAGACACGTTTGACTGTATTCATCAATATGACAGTTGAAAACACTATACAAATTTATACACATCTAATTTGATTATTTAGTTCTTAGACCGTCTCTAGCAAATTTTGTTTAGAAGTGTTCAAGAGTGTCTACATGGATTCTGTTTACATTTAAAATTTACCAAACAGCTTATGGCCAGAATCGATGCATTTGATACATTCCTCCGCTATCTGCTGACAGTTGAGCAGTTCCAATTTGTCACTGACCATTACATGGTTTAAACGCTGCGGTGTCATTGTTGAGCGTAGCCATGTTTTTAGCCACCTGAGATCACTAAAAGGATATCCTGCTTCACAAGAACTGGCAGGCGAGATTAGCAACAGGCGAGGCAGCCTCTCCACTTTTTTCAATTTCCTGACTGAATGTGGGGTGGTCTGGAATAGAACTCTGCGTTCTTCCAGCGTTGCTGCACTGTGATGTGCATACCTCACACTTCCAATCCACAGAAACAATAATAATGACTATGTAGTCTATGTTAAATGGCCGGAACAATATCACACACACGCACGCACGCACGTACGCACGCACGCACGCACGCACGCACGCACACAGTACAATAGAGATGGATATCCGTGAGTAAAAACCTGATCAGCCAGCTAGGAGATGCGGATCTGGTTAGCTCTCTCTTGAGCCGGAGCGTGGATGTTTTAACTCATTGTCTACCGAGTGCTTACACCGTGACATGAACCATGCGGATTGTGAAGCAATTAACCTTTCCAGAGTATCCACCCATCATATGACGTCATAATCAACTACGTGATGTGTAGAATGACATCATAATGAATGGCGTCATGAATGACGTCGATAAGTACGCCACGAACACATATTTGAAGACGGTCTATGCGTTGTTGTACAAATTGAATGTCTTTACTATTTAATAAATATTCGGTTGAATATTTGGAAACTAATTTGACTGGGTGTTATTGATGCCATATGCAGCAACAGCACCCAGTCAAATTAGTTACAAAATATTCAACAGCTTCCTTGTATAGTTTTCAGGAAACTGATAGCTAGGGCATTCGGGGATCGATCAATCCCAACACATCGAGGTGTAGGTGGAGCTTAGTTAGTTATGGGCGGGGCATGGCTAAAAATGGAAAGGTCCATTAGCCGAGAGCCACACAAGTTTTCAGAAGGTAGAGAAACGGCTAAAATACAAAAACTTGACATTTTTTGGACGCAGGCTAAGCCCCTACCAGTTCATGTCGCCAGTATTGTGGCAGCGGATGCCGCCCTGTTCAAGATGACTGGTAGTAGTGAGCTTATTCCTGCTGCCGGTGCAGCTGTCCTCGCTACTGTTACGGGTGAGGGTATTGGAGCACTATCAGGGGAATAGGCACCCAATTCCCAAGGTCGCCATGAGTGGTGGCTCATATGTCATTGCATCGAAGTTATTGGGAGAATCCAGTTTCAGCAGCGCCCCACCAATCTCTAGGTAAGCTCCGTCTACGCGATTCCCGTGTTGGAATTGATCAAACACTGAACTGAAAATATACAGGTAAGCTGTTGAATATTTTGATACTAATTTGACTGACTGCTGTTGCTGCCTATGGTAGTAGTAAAGACATATGATTCGTACAACCTGACGGACTATTATGCGTTTTTGACGGACTTACTCGACTTACAGACTCCTTTATTGGTGAGTGCATCCGATCAATGGAGGCAGTTACGCTTGACCTGACTACTACTGCCATATATCGTGGCCTCTGAAATACTAGAGGGATGGTCTCGCAGAACAGCCTGCCTGTGAATAACGCTCCAGTCGAAAATTTAAAAATGTATAAATTACATTCCAGATGATTGACTGAGCTATGTCCTAAAATCCATGCCTCGTCAATGACTGGGTTCATAAAACTATTGCTTGACATTAATAACAAGAATTCCGCAGAATTAAATGTCTCACCTGTCTCCGTTTTGTCACAGTCACCTTGTCCGTTGACCTTGTTATTTCAATGTCATCATGCTGCATCATCATCTAACATTATAGATAGGTACGTATCAACGTTTAGTTTCAATAGGAATAACCAATCCTGATATATAAGTGAGATGTGTTGCTAACACAAACATATTAACATTGAAATATCAGTTTTGTATCAATGTCACAGTGACCTTGACATTTGACCTTGTAATCTCATTATCATCATGCTGCTTCCTAACAGTATAGTCAACCACAAAGACAAGTTTAGTTGCAATAGGATTCACTGATCCTGAAATATAAGCTGAGAAGTGTTGCTAAATGCAAAAACTTACCATTGTTGATGCCGTCGCCGTCGGAAAAGTGATGCATATGTCTCGATTTCTGCAACCCGGACGAGACAAAAAGTACATACATACTATCGCCTAGTGATATAGAAAAAGGGATCACTGAGAGATCACAGAGAGGTCAAATATCTGGAGCATACACCATTAGTCCCAGTCAATTCATCTTGTTGTGAGCCAGTCTATGGAAAAATAAGATTTATGTCCCCAGGATGACGGTCCGGTGGAGAGTACTCGCCCCCCAAACACTAGTCTCATAGAACTCTCGCGCTTCGATACCCGCTCGCTTTGAAAACTGAAAAAAGTAAAAATTACATTCTAGATGATTGATTGAGCATCCTAGTGCCAGTGAGTTGTCAATGATAGGATTCATAGAACTAATTCTTGAAATTAATAACACACGCACGCACGCACAACAGCTGTTCTTAATCAGGGAAATATAAGCAGCATTTGATAGTCTCACTAAACACGCTTGTTCACTAGATGTAGGCTATTGGTCAGAAACATGCACGCTGTGTGCTAATATATATAACATTATAGATAGGTACGTATCAACGTTTAGTTTCAATAGGAATAACCAGTCCTGATATATAAGTGAGATGTGTTTCTAACACAAAAATATTAACGTTGAAATATCAGTTTTGTATCAGAAATATATATATATATATATATATATATATATATATATATATATATATATATATATATATATATATATATATATATATATATATATATATATATATATATATATATATATATATATATATATATATATATATATATATATATATATATATATATATATATATATATTGCTTTGTGTGTCAAAGGACATTGTATTGTAGGTAATTTAGGTCTTTACTTTAAAATATCCGTTGGCAAGCAACTCACTATCTTTAGTATTTCTCCATCACAACTTCTGAAAGAAAGAAACAAAGAGCTAGATGATTGAACAATGCATCTGGATTCACGTTGTTGATTACTGTCTCGATATCGCTCTGAGGAGGAATAATATATAGTGTACCATTTCTTCCTTAAATATATAACCTTGCTGTATTCAGAATGGTGCTATTGTATTACACGGTCTGAATATATGGCAATAAGATTTGGTCGAGGCATGATGATCCTGCAATGTGTTTTAGAATGAGACATTTACTGACGAGTAAAATCTTTCACATCATAAAGTATGTTGTTTTAGGAGGTGAAAAATACTCCTAATGGAGGATTCCGGGTTTTCAGTCAATCATATGACGTCATAATCAACTACGTTGACGTCTTAACCAATTATGTCATGAATGACGTAGCTAACTTCGTCACGAACGCATAATTGATGAAGGACTAAGCGTTGTTGCACGAATTGTATGTCTTTACTATTTAATACACATGCTATTGAATATTTTGAAGCTAATTTGACCGGGCAGTATTGCTGCCATAAGCAGCGAGTCACATTAGTTTCAAAATATTCAACAGCTTACTAGAGGATTTGAAACGGGGTCACATTTACTATCACTATTATCAACCGAGACGAAAATTATCACTTTTCACGAGATTTAGCGAGTGCAAAGTGATAATTTTCGATGAGGTTGAATGATAGTGATATTGAATGCGACTGAGTTTCAGATCCTATTTATCATATAAACTGAAATTTTGACATATGTTCCCATAGTTACGCATGTAAATTTTATGTGATTTTTCATCGGCAATTCTCATGAAATAGACACCTTTATGAAATACACATCACCGCGACGCATCGTTGCCAGGAGACCATCAGTGGTTGTTTTAATTGGCCAATTTAATTAGCGTCGTACGCCTAATAGCCAAATCTTTCGTTGAATATGCCTATTACACGTGTGTTCGCATCGGAAAATATTATACGAGCTGAAAGTTCAAAATATTCAGCAGAATACTTCTTATATTGTGTTCAGAATCCTACTAAGGCCGTGTTCTCCCTAGAGACTTAATCAGGAATAACGCCATACTGAAGTATGTTGTTATTCCCGATTAACTCTCTAGTGAGAACACGGCCTTAGTAACATGTTCACTAGAGACTTAATCAAGAATAACGCCATACTGAAGTATGTCGTTATTCTCGATTAACTCTCTAGTGAGAACCTCGCCTTAGTAACATGTTCACTAGAGACTTAATCAAGAATAACGCCATACTGAAGTATGTCGTTATTCTCGATTAACTCTCTAGTGAGAACACGGCCTTAGTAACATGTTCACTAGAGACTTAATCAAGAATAACGCCATACTGAAGTATGTCGTTATTCTCGATTAACTCTCTAGTGAGAACACGGCCTTACTTATGAGATCTACTGCATGTACTTTGCCAGTTTAAATCATTCAATAGTTCAGTAGGTGACATTTCAACGACTGCATAGTGAGACAAAGATGGAGGGAGACGTTATCTTCAATTCAGCTTATAGTTTGCAAAATACATTGTGCAAAACTAATTCTACGATAGACCTTCTCTCTGATAACGTGGTGAGAGATACTATAGTTTGTAATGATAGCACTAGGGGAAGTGAGAGCATTGGTAGAAATAACCAGATGTACGTCTCGTTTATGGAACAACTGGAAGATATGAATGTCGATGCTCTGAAGGCCATCACGTCGTTTATATATACAACGGGGTTTATAGCCAATGTACTTTTATTGAGCTATATTGTGAAATTCAAGCGCTATCGATCACCAACATTCGCCATTATCTTCAGCCTGGCATGCTGTGACATGGGTGTATGTTTCGGTGGATGGTTCTTCACTGTCATGGTTCTGCCTATCGTGAATGGACCAGGATGGTTCTGTCCTCTTGCTATCTACATCAGTACTGCATTCTATATTTGTAGTGTCTGTCATATGATGTTCTTTTCTATACTCAGGTAAGGTTAAATTACTAATTAGCATATTCCCAACGCTGTTTCGTCATTTGTTTATTATGAAGACTTCTTTGAAAAGAAAACATTCATATTTTTCACATGGCATGAAAATGGACCTTTCCAGTTTTACCTATGCCCCACCCACCTCTGCCCCACCCATTTCTAACTAAGTGCCACTCACAGCTCGCTCGTGTTGGTACCGATCGATCCCTGAACTCCCTGACTATCAATTTCCATAAAACTAATAAGATAAGCTATTGAATATTTTGAAACTAATTTAACTGGGTGCTGTTGCTGCCTACTGTAAATATTTGACAAAATATGTATTAAATAGAAAAGACATAGAATTTGTACAACGTGTCGGACTATTAAGCGTTTAGACGGACTAAATCGAGTCATTCATGATTGATACAATTAATAATAATAATAATAATAATAATAATAATAATAATAATAATAATAATAATAATAATAATAATAATAATAATATGGTCTTTGTTTCTCACGATTTCATTGGTCAAGTATTTTCTAATCTTAAATTTCGATTTTGACATTTTTCTCATTGAAAATAATAAGCAGGCCTATATAAAGATATAGAGAATCGAGTTATTGCAGTGTGGATTACATACAAATCAGGCCAAAAAGGTAAACTAAAAGTCTGTAAACAAATAGACTTTAAAGGAATTCTGACCTTATCTTATACAAACCATTCAGGTGATAGAATTTGCCATCCATAATCCATCCTTGACATTTTAGCTTTTTATCGTGCTGACAACGAAATATATTCGGGCTTCAGTAGATAAATGTTGATATAATTCTACAGACTATGATGGCTGTCATGGTTTACTTTTCAACCAATCAGAAAAAACCTAGCGCGCCTGGCTCAGGATGTGCCCTCAGTCATAGAGGTGCCATCTATAACTTGACATTGTGGTATAAAGGCGATCATTCCCGGTAAGCTGTTGAATTATTTTGAAACTAATATGACCGGAAGCTGTTGCTGCCATAAGCAGCAATAACTTCCAGTCAAATTGGTTTCAAAATATTCAACAAGATGATTATTAAATAATAAAGATTGTAATGCATTGGCGCTTACGTGCCATCATACGCTATTGAGGAGAAAAATGGTGGCGTTCACTGTTCAACATTTATGCGATATTGCAAAGCGGATAACTGTGATTCAGACACAGCAATGTGACAGAATATGAATGATATGGAATCTATAAACCATATTCTATCTGTACAATACAACATTTGATATGAGATTAGAGCCCCTTTAATTAATATATCTCGAAATTAACCATTTTTTTTATTTCAGATTTTATCAGCTGGTATTCCCTCTCGCCGCTCACGGCAAGATTACAGTGAGTTTTGTTACAAAGATTTGCGCCATCATCTGGCCGACTGCGATGGCATTTATCGTATTCGTCTACACTTATTTCAGACCAGTTACATTTTCGTATGAAGGAAACGCGATTCTTGTCTGCGAATTTGACCCCGACTTGAGAGAAAGACAGTTGTTTACCGAAGCTATGGTTTTACTCCTACCAAATATAACCATTGGCAGTTTTCATATCATAAAACATATTATGGTTCGCCAGCAAGTTAGGAAAGCAGTCTCTGAATTAGAACAGGAGAAAGGTAGCAGACAAACGACGAATACACGAGCTGTCACTTTGGTTATCCTGGCTTACTGTGTAACGTCAATGCCACAAGTAGTGCACACATATGCACACCGGGTCTTTGGATTACCTAATCCATCATTTCACTTACTGATGGAAACAATTTCAATAAACTTGGTATATATGAATTCACCGCTAAATCCATTCATTTATGTATTTTGTGCCAGGTCTGTTAGAAGCGATGTATTTTCCATGATAACTTGTAAAATTAACAAATAATGAAATTGATGATTCAAATCCAGAACACGATCATTGTGTTAGATTGGTAACCCTGTCTGGGCGGGAGCCGCCCCAAACCCGGCTTTACAGTGGCCGTGAATAATGTTCATTTACAGGTCAAAAGAACACTATTTTTTTTAATTTATCACTGGAATGACTAGCTAGATAATCTAGCCAGTCATTCCAGAAATAAAATTACAAAAATAGTTTTCTCTGTGGTTGCAAATAGCCATTCAATAAGCAAATATTTTTGAATTTCCTGAACAAATTTAGTCATTAAATGGTTAATCGAGCAATACTCGTAGTACATATCGAACCAATGGAGTCATCCGATATGTCATTCAAGTATCTGACATCTCTAGACGACTTTCGGAATTTATTGGAGGATTTCCTGCCAACACACAATAGGTTTAGCCATTTAATGGCCAAATCTGATCAAGAAAATCAGAATATTTCTTTATTGAATGTCCATTTAAAGGCCAAGAAAATATTTTTGGGAAAATTTACCACTGGAATGACTGGCTCTGTTATCGAGCTAGTCATTTCAGTGGTAAATTTTCAAAAATCCTCTTCTCTTGGCCCGCAAATGGACATTCTTCAAGACTACCGCAGAAGACGGTTGTGGCCGTCTTCGACATGAAAGCGTTAAATAATATGACGGAGACATACTATCTCTTAAATAACATTTCTAGTTAGGTAAATAGCTGATAAACTAACAAATAGTTTTTTTAATGTTTGAGATCCATGGCTTTTCTGAATTTATGAGAGCTTGGATGGAGTGGGGTGATGCGTGGGTATATGGGTGGGATGGGTGGGTTGTGGGTGGGAATTGGGTGGGGTGGGGTTGGGGTGTGTGTGTGTTAAAGTAATGAAACGTGTTTTCATTGATGTGGTGCTAAATATATTACTGTGTATGACACTGGAACTAGTGTTTTTGCCATGGCAGACAAAAGATTCGTAAAATGGTGGTGTTTGTATGAGAAATTACCTCCATTTGATTTCATTTTTGACAAATAGGTACACAATGGAGGAAGTTTAGTTTTAGTTATGTCCCGCCCATCTCTAGCTAAACTCCACCCACGCTCTATCCGTGTTGGGATCGATCGATCTGCGTATTCCCTGAATCTCAATTTCCAGAAAACTATTCAGCTAAGCTGTTGAATATTCTGAAACTGAGTGCTGTTTCTGCATATGACATCAACAACTTCCAGTCAAATTAGTTTCAAAATATTCAACAGCATGTTTAATTAAATAGTAAAGGCATACAATTCGTGCAACCTGACTGACTATTACACGTTCAAGACGGACTAAGCCGAGTCAATCATGACGTATTTTATTATACCGTCATCCTACACGTCACGTAGTTGATTATGACATCATATGATTGACTGAGAAACTTGATTCCTCAATTCAGGAAAAAAGATCCAAATGTATGCAACAAAAATTCAAGACTTGGAATGATTCAAAATTCAAATTGTGAAAACCTTAATTATTCATAGTATTGAAATATATGGGAAATTCGTAGTTACTTTTTATTTTGTTGTATAAACAGGATGTTTAAGAGCAAGTATGTAGCTGTAGCTTAAGGGTTGATATTTACAGTTGAATGCCTGAAAATAAAATTTATACTTGTGTACGTTTAGAGAATTAAATTCTGTGCCTAGATGTAATGAGACGAAATATATCTGAGCATATGTTGATTTCATTCCATAAACATTAAAATGCGTTGTGAAATTGAATTAGAGTAAACGCGTTAGGAAACGTATTAGGGCCACCACAGTAATATTTCGGACTAGTTCAAATTTACAACCAAAAAAATTATTAAATTTTTAAGGAATGCAATCATTATATATTAAGATTTATTTCGTTTCATTACATCTAGGCCCACGATTTAAGACATTAAAAGTATACAAATTTGACAATTTTCTTTTCAAGCATTTTGCTATTAATACGTACCTTTAATATGGCATTTTAAGGCTCATATTTTAGACAACGCGAGAGTGCAATACGATCATGTGTTTTCTGCTATGATGTCATGGTAATAGACTAATCGTCATAACAATGGAGGAATCACGATTTTAGATTGCCCCTCCCATCTTTAGCTAAACTTCACCCACAGTATGCTCGTCTTGGGATCGATCGATCCCTGCACACTCTGAATCTCAATTTCCAGAAAACTATACAGGAAAGCTGTTGAATATTTGGAAACCAATTTGACTAGGTACCGTTGCTGCCCATAGAAGCAACAGCGCCAGTCAAATTAGTTTCAAAATATTTAACAGAATATTTATTAAATAGTAAAGACATACAATTCGTACAACAAAGCTTAGTCCGTCATCAATTAAGCGTTCGCGATGTACGTGGCTACGTCATTCATGATGTAATTGATTCTGACGTCATCCTACACGCCACGTAGTTTATTATGACGTCATATGATTGATGGACAAACTAGAATCCTCTAGGCACGTTTCAAAGTTTCAAATCGATTTCAAAAAAGGTGGGCGGAGTTTAGCTTGAGATGGTGTGGGTGGGTGGGGGCGGGGTGCGGGACATATCCTAAAATGCGTTTCTCTATAGGCAGCTATTGTTTAACATTTTTAGGGCCTTCGATTGAAAATCAGGTAACTGCTATAGAATCATGTTTTCTTTACTATGATGATCTACTATGACGTCATATTAAATATTTACTCGATATCTACAAACTGTTAACAGCTTTCACTGAAAATAACTCCAAATATCCGAAAAAACCTGTGGTTTATGTTTGAAATCAAATCTCAAATACGTTCAAAATTATCATCAGAGTTTACCATGGAGTTTTAGGATTCAAAACTTTTGAGACTTGATTAATTTTGATAAGCTTTCCCACATATTTGCTCCATCGGGAGACGAAGCCACGGAGCACATTTATCGCAGAAAACATGTTAAATTTAAAGTGAAGCTCATAGCACAGCTCTTAAAAGCGAGAGAGAGAGAGAGAGAGAGAGAGTGTGTGAGAGAGAGCGGGAGAGAGAGAGAGAGAGAGAGAGAGAGAGAGAGAGAGAGAGAGAGAGAGAGCGAGTGAGAGAGAGAGAGAGCGGGAGAGAGAGGGGGGGAGATGGAGAGAGAGGGGGGGGGGAGAGTGGACAGAGGGAGAGAGTGAGAGAGAGAAAGAGCGAGGGGGAGGGAGAGCACGAGGGGGTGGGGGGAGAGATAGGGGATGCAGCGGGATGGGGATGGGGCGGAGGGGGGGGGAGGGAGAGGAAGAGAGAGAGAGATGGAGGAAGGGAGGGATGGAAGGGGGAATCAGTAAAGGTGGGAAGGGAGAAGGAGGGAAGGAAGGAGGGGGAGGGGAGGGAGGGAGTGAGGAGGGAGGGAGGGAGGGTGGGGGTGGAGAGAGAGAGAGAGAGATATGAGAAGTCGTGATCTAACTTCACTCTGCTAATTTGTAAATGTTATTTTTAAACATGTGAACTGAAAAATAAATTATATACGTTCTCTCATCCTCTGCCTCCGCCCTCCACCCCACCCCTCTCAACAAAATTTTAATCAGAGTGCCAAATCAAAATCGGTTGCACTGGCTGATTTGTTGGCAAAATTCGTCAGAGTAAATGCGCAAATTCACTACAATCCAAAACACTGTTATATGTAACGCATGTAAGACAGCAATTGCCACCGATCGGGTGCGAAATCGGCTAGTGGAAGCGAGGTCTTTGTCTCTCTTGTGTCAACCCAACCATATAATGGTCATGTGCCTGAGAAAACGGTATCTGCAATGGTCTTACGGGACGACGATTTGCATGCATGGAGGGGGCTATTTTCTGGAAGCTTGTAACTGGAATAACCGGTAAGGTAACCGCACCGGTCATTCCAGTGGAGGGCTTTCGGAGGTGGTCTCCTCTTTGCGTGTAAATGTACACAGGCTCAGCACAAATTCACAAACTCTTGATGATAATAATAATAATAATAATAATAATAATAATAATAATAATAATAATAATAATCTTATGTAGGCCTAACCGCCATTTAGACAAGTAGAATATTGTACTTCTGTTTCCCCTTGTGCCACGTTGTGGCTTGGGTGTAAATAAAGAAATGAAACGAACTTCCCTGTGTAATGATAAAAAGCTGGTCATTATGAATGCCTAATAAATACACCGTTCTGTGATTTTAACAACAGAGACTATATCTATGTTACATATGTTATGAATCTAGCAGTGGTCATGCTAAATTCTACCTATTCTTTAGCAATTATGACATACAATACTCATTTTCTTAAATCACACGATAAACATAAGAGAGTATAAAGTCTACAGACAGGTCCACCAGACCACCAGCGTTCAAAATAATGTGTACTGGTTTCGATTATATTTTGATATTATATTGGATTTATTGAGAATCTCCAGTACTTATCATTGACAGATGTATATCATCTACGTCCACGCATTTTGTGCCCCCCCCCCCCCAAGCAATGGTATATAGTAATCGCTTTGTCCACGCGCCTGGCAGTATGGGCGTGCATCCGTCCGGCTACGACTTCATTGTCCGGACCGTATTTTCAAGAGTGTTTCACGTATAGTCACTAAACTTGGGATACGAATATATCGTGGCCTAATTGTGTGTAATGTAACAAAAATAGGTCAGCCCGACCTACTTTTCATATTTCAACGAACATCATATATTATTCTTGTCCGGACTGAAGTTTCAAGAGTTTTTTGTATAAAGTAACACAACGTTATATATGGATTCACCGTGGCCTAAATGCGTGTCATGTATCAAAGTAGTAGATTAAGGTGATCTACTTTTCACGGTTCACTGAAAAGCAGAGATTATTGTTGTCCAGACTGTAGTTTAAAGATAGTTTTTTTGTATACAGTAACTAAACTTGGTGTATGGATGCATTGTATACTATCGGTTTGCCATGCATCAGAATTACATCAACCTGGCCTATTTTTCACGGTTCGCTGAGCATGATAGAAAATTCGTGTCGGTGCTTTATTTAGTTTTCTATATACAATAACCCTGTAATGACTAAATTTGGTCAAAATATGAAAATATTTCCATATTGATGGTCCATTTACAGGCCAAGAGAAGACTATTTTGAAAATTTACCACTTGAATGACTGGCTCGGTTATCGAGCCAGTCATTCAAGTGGTAAATTTTCAAGAATAATCTCTTGGCCTGCAAATGGACATTCCCCAAGACCACTACAGAGGCAAGTCTTTACCGTCACATGAAATGGTTAGACAATATTGGTGCATGTATGCATTCTACTTGTAGTGTCATTAGGTACCAGTTTCTAACATGGATGTAAATTTATTTATATAGCGACAATATGGTGATGAGACATCACTGTCTATGTTATGACAACAGGAGCGTTTGCCAGCAAAAAAATAATGATACAAACGCCGCTAACAAGGAATCACAATTTAAGTTATTGTGGTAAATCTAGACCTGGTCAAATTCCATTTTTCGTAAAACCCGGTATACTTACACAGCAGCAACACCATTTTCAAAATCTAATTTCTGTATCCTTGCTTTGTAAAGTAGTAAATCTGCCGTTTAAAATGAGAATAACGATTGTTTGTTTTTATCATATATAGAAACTCTGCCCATGTTTGTATTGGGCATGTGCGTGAAAAAAATCAATCTAAATTTGAAAACAATATAAGCACCTCATGTCATTTCGGCGCATCCGTAGATATTAATTATTGTCTCGTTGTTACAAAATTGCTACAAATGGTTAATCAAGTAGGTATCCCATCTTATGTTTTTTCCGATTTCGGGTCAGCTTATTTAGACTTGATATGAATATAGATCAAGTGGGTATTACATAATTTGAATCGAGGTGTGTTTCCAATGGAGAGATCCGATCTGTTGCTCCAGTATATGAAGCTATTCTAAGTCACGGGCGAGACTGACGTCACAATCGAAATGCGTAATGAATGACGTTTCTAGCTGCGTCATGGACATTGAAAGAGTCCGTCAAGTGTACGAATTGTATGTCTTGCGGCTTTACTATTTAATAAACATTATGTTGAAGATTTTGACACTAATTCTCCAGGGTTATTTATTTATAAACTCAATCAGAATCTGACTTTTGCCATTCGTGTGGTGTATTTTGTGTTCTATGATGTTCATTGGTCTAATAATTCGGTGTGTATGCAGCTGTTCTGTTGTGCGCTATCAGTATTGTTCATTTCTACTTACAGGTCCTAATCCTGGGTCTGTGAATCACTGTAAATTTTGGGGACCATCTGACCTTGGTCGGTCGGTCGTTTTTCACAATATTGATACTCGCCAATTTATAATCTGTTCTTATCGATTCTCAATTGATGCTAAACTGATTGGTCACTACTAGAGGTAAACTGATTGTATAGCTGCGTCTAAGCTTGGCTCTAATGGTGAACGAAAATGATAGTCGACTCGCCTTCTTCAAGCGGTAACACTGGAGAATATTTATATTGACTATCTTGGCCTGTCTAATCTATGTGATTCATTCCGGTACGGGAATTTGTAGTTTTCCTTTGATGACAGCTAAAATAAGCAACCCGTAACCTGATTATACATATATACTTTTAAAACGATACCATAGAAATGAATTTCAAGGCAAAATCGCAAACAAATAAAACTTTTTACAAGATGTACACATAATTTCTAAGTTATTCTATTCAAACAATCAAATCAAAAGTCTATCAATGTTACTAACACGAGCTACCAAATCTGTACTCGTGGATGAGCGGTGGTAAAATCATAACAGTGCCACTCTGCAGCAGCTTATAGGCCCTATTCTTTATTCTTCCCATCAGTTTCTTTCTGAAACTGCAACCGACACTGGTTTCTCAAGAAACTATGTTTCATTGGTCGGAATTACAACCATTCAATCACCAATTTTAAGCTATCTGATTGGATCAATTACCAGCTCTGTGATTGGTCAACTTAGATATTACTCAATCCACTTCAGTGAGATTTTGTCACGAATTTATCTCCATAGTAAACCTATGGGACTATCCTAAGTACAGGGCCTATGGGACGGACATCATCCCACATGTGGCATATCATTAACTTTCACCTTTGCTAGGCAACACGCTCAGCTGTCATGTCAGTGGGTCTCATGAAACCATTGTGCTTATGTAATGTCACTGAGTGCAGAATTTAGTATGGCATTGAATGGGAAATTGACCTTGAAACTAAAAGCTATCCCAGAAACAGACAGTCCATTTCTCTAGCAGTACCCAACTCTAAATATTATCATTATTGTTAAACATGTCTGCCTATTACAACAGTGATACTTATGCCACATATTCCTAAACTGTTCCTGTTATTCTGATACTAAATGTATGTGCTGATTACCGAATCAACAGCGTCTATCAACCTCTGTTATATGACGTCCATGAGCGTTGCTCAAAACTATTGCTATTAGTCTATATTGACGTCCCTAAGCCTTTATTCATGGCGGGCTACTATGCGCCATGCTCACCTCTCTGTGCTACATCATCTCTAACTTCGTATCGAATCATTTGCATATCCGACTTGCATGATTCATCATTATAGCGTACCACGCACAAGCTATTAGACTTTTATTATCATCCCGTCGTTAAGTACGCCTACATCATTATGAGTAGACTAAAGCCGTACCCACCTCAATCATAAATATACATAATTACACAATCATACAAGCATGGACAGACATATGCTGTTCCCTAAAAGATGCTGCTACATCGTATTAGACAAGGCGCTAGTCACCTCGAGATTCTGCGTGCACAAGGGTTAATTATATCACGCGATGAATGAATGCATCAGAGTTGGTTGATCATACCATCTCATCCAAATCCTCAATATGTCGGCGTGGTATCATGTGCGTAAATGAAGTTAATTGCTCAGAACTACGAAATATCGGATACTTAGCATATCTGAGGAATTCATAGCATGCAATTGTAGCATTGTTGTTGGTATCATATTTGATTCTATTGGTCCAGTTATAGGCTGTGCTTGCCGAATCTTCTCTCAAAGTCCCATGCTTTTGATACGTCCTGGGTGGTCAGCCGCTCATTGTATGCAGCGTTATCCATGAAATAACATTTTCTGGAAGTGTGGAGTTTATAAACTGGTATATTCTGTTGGTCATTCCATGCGGATCTTCAGCAAATCGCTCATAAATCACCTCTAACAATCTACCTGGATATTTCTTTTCAAGTAACAGCCTAACATTGATATCGAATGTCAGTTGCGCACACAGCATCTTAAAATCCTCATGACTCAAGAAACAGTCATACTTGCGAGAACACGCAATACCCCTGGGATCACGAAGTAAATGTATAACTCTCAAGTCTGAATTCTGAATTAACAGTTCTTCAACAGAGTCCATCCCTAGCCTAATCATCTTAATCACCCGTCTTTTGGTTAAACACCAATGCTGTAGATTTTCTAAACACGTTGCTGTATTGTCTATGGTATGCATGCAATTGCGAAGATGTTGTATACTGAAGACTTCTGTTTAAATATACCTATAAAGCCGTTTAGTAGTGTGTCCAGGTCTATGCTTTTGAAACTGCAGCTAAAGTAATGTTTGAATATTGAGTAGACCATAGGTAGCTCGTGCCCTGGTGACATGGCCGAACTGAAACAGAGAATTTGATTAAATAATGGAGGAATCCAGTTTTAGCTATGCTCCGGCCATCTCTAGCTAAGGTCCATCCACGTTTCGCCAGTTGTAGGATCAATTGATCATCGCAGCAGTAGAAAAGTGACGTTCTGGGATGTTGCTCTGACTGGTCGAGAGTATATGACGTCATCAGTGACGTCATCAATATTTGATTTGGTCGACGCCCATTTCCTCCCACAAAAATTCTCGTTATTTATTGTTCTTTCTCGGCCAATCAGATTCGAGTATTTTTTGGAGGGGGAAAAGTGGGCGTGGTCTATTTCACATATTGGTGACTTCGCTGATGACGTCATAAGCTCTCGACTAATCAGAGCAGCCGCCCATCCCTTCACCACATCTTGGGGATGTAGATCTTTAGATGATAGAAAGGTACAACGATGTATGAATCATGGCGTGGCCAAATGTAGGTCACATGACCACTCATAGCCAATCAGATCACGCCAATGTCCGAGATATTGACCCTCGGTAATGCTGATTGGTGGGCATAATGGCCAGTGAAAGGGGTATGGGGTGTGTCATAGTCGAAAAATATTGATGATGACGTCATAAGTCTCAACCAGATGCTTATACATTCGCCAATGTTTGGCCTGTAGATATAGTGGCAGGTGTAACAAGGTGGGAAATGTCTAGTATAGGTTATGCCCAAATCGAGGTCACTTGACCTTATCAGCGTAGCCGCTTATACATGCACCAATGTTTACCATGTAGAGCTATTGGTATGTGCAATGAGCCATGAAAGTGGTAGGGGCGTGGCTTAATTTAAACATTGATGGTGTCATTACTCGCTGCCAATATGTGCAGCTGTTTATGAGGTCGCCAATGTTTGCTCTGTTGAATTAATGAACCATGAAAATGGTTATGGGTCTGGGGGTCGGTAGATCTATAGAGTCATACTGGGTTCAACTAGGCATGTCTGACATAGTACGGTGAATAGACGAATGCACCTACCTGGCATTAATCTGGCCACTTATGAATATATATATGTCTAGGGAAGCGTGGCATCACTTGAATTGCTCTAGCTATTGAGAGATATCCTGTTGAAAAGATTCTTGTTGCACTTGCCCATGTTAAACAGGGTAACTGGAGTACCAAGTTTAATGAAAGTCTTGAGTACCAGGCTGGAATAAAATCTGTCTGATAAAATCTGGTTGACAGCGCAGAGATAAATCATTCTTTCACATCCAACTGATTAGATGTGAATGACCAATGACTCTACGATATCAACTAGACTCGAAACCAATAATAATATAGCAGAAACTATCAAACATCCACTTCCAGGTCAAAGGTTATAGCTCTATGAAAAAGTAATACACTCAAACAATTTATACAAATTCTAAAAATAGCAGCTACTCTATTGATGAATATCAAGAAAAACTAGGAAAGCCACATGAAGTGTTATACGTTCCCCTCGGACCTGACACAACATGTCGCTAGGGGATGTGTGGAATGCCCAGAAAAGTTCAGAAAAACCCGGAACAATGCAAACAGCTGAATATCTGCATTAATTGTGGGTACACCCATTAATGTCCAAACTAAGCTTGGATCGATAATTCATGGACTTGGAAATTAGGACCGAAAAGTGTCAGTGCCGCTAGAATGAAGACCGGTATAATATCAAGAGATGCAACTATAATATGTCTTTCAAAATATTAAAACTCATGCTTGGCTTCAGAAAGCTCTGGATAATGCATCCACTAAATCATTGTTGCGCCTTTGATGTGACTTATATTTAGATGGTATGGTTGGATGGTTAATCTCCAATGATAAATTCTCTGATTTTTGCCTGACATCCATTAGATGAAAGTTAACGGATTCTGATCAGTAAAGATGTCAACCAGGATTTCTCATAGATACAAATAAATGTTAACATTCTGAAAAAAATGGTGAATGGTTTTCATATGGTCTTCATAGTTATCGGTATAAATTGTGACACTATCAATATAAGAATCACACTTTTTGATTATTCAATTATTATTTGACTATTCATAATCCTTTGGAATGTACTTCGAGAATTTTTCCAAAAGCCACCTGTCATGAACGTGGATATTGGTCTAATACAGTTGATTAGTGGTACCTGGCAGTATCGCTTTAAAACGTCGAATTTCGTGACATAATTTGCATTTCCAATTTTATCTAGACAGTCGTCAAGGTGCGGAATACCATAGGAATTTCCGTGTGTGACCTCAGTCACCCATCGAAAATCTCTGCAGAAGCTATAAGTGCCCTCTGGCTTTGGAATTAGTACATATGGATTGTTCCAAGGGCTTATTACGTTATACCAGTTTCATATATGTTGGCGATTTCCTTTTCTATACTCTTTGGCTAATAACAGAGGGGCGCCTTGGTATTTTGCTAAAAAGGCATTCATACTCTTGGACCAGTGAAATAATTTATTGTTTTTGTCCATCTCTACGACAAGACAAAGTCTCTGGCAAACTAGCCATGACAAACACATTGCCCATTTTGGGTTTTCATATTTTAGTTGACGTTGACATGAGCATCAATTGCATCAGGTTAAAATCCTTTGAATTCATCTGCACAAAGGAAAAATCCTTGCATGGTATGATGTCAATTCTCTCAAAATATGTGCGAAGTAAATGGATGTGACAAAACTGCCTAGCTTTCCATTTACCAGGAGCCTTAATCCAATAATTTACTTCAATTCAAGGCTGGTGATAATGTAAGGCCCTTCATAATGGAGCCTGTAATGGACTATTTAGTGCTGTTGACACCGTCAAAACTATGTTGCCCAACATCAATTCTATGCTCTCTTACATGATTATAATTTTAAGCATTGATTTCAGATAGCCATGCATGCGTTCTAATGCACCTTGTGATTCTTGGTGGTACAGAGTTGACATAATAATTTTTAATCCATGTTCATGACAAACTTGGGCACATATATCAAGAGCAACAGTTGAACATTTGTCCATTTGAAGTTCATGTGATAAGTTAAACGTAGAAAAAAATGTGATTAAACTCTTCCTATGGACTTAGTTGTTATGTTGCACAGTGCTATTCCATGGTCAAATCTAGTGCTTGCACACACAATAGTGAGTAAGCATTACTTGAATGCCATAGTCGTTTTCAGTGGGCCAAGACAATCAACGAGGATTCTAGAAAATGGTGTCCCAAATGTTGGTATTGACATTGGAGCCACTTTTGGAATTGGTTGATTTGGCTTTCCAATCAACTGACATGTGTGACCGGATCTACAAAAAATTGTAATGTGTCCATGCATTAAAGGTTAATAGAAATTTCGAGTAGTGATAGTGGTTTTCTTACATCCAAAATGAGGTGCACTGATGGTACCATTGTGTGATTGACTCAAATCTGTGTACCTATATGCAACCAGAAGGACTATTTGTTTGAACACTCGGCGCTCATCGTCTGGACGTCTGTTGCATATGGTATATTTCCGTTTGCGGATACCGTCTTGCTAGTAATAGGCTATACAGTAACTAAGGCATTGTCTGCGATAAATTATCAATGGAGCAATGTGTTTTAGTCATTTATCCTCTGCTTACATACGTGCCAGTTCCACTGAACTATATTCACGTTTGTGGTCCTCAACAAATGTGACACGCATGTACGTACATTTGCCTGTAGAATTGTCCTTTTTGGTCCCATAATTACTTCATCTGACTGGTGATTTCGACTCATGGAGCATGTAATGAAACACATTGGAGATGCATGGTGGAAAATCATTGAATATCACCATGTCACCAGCAGGGTCAGAATTATGGTAGTGCTCCACATACTCTTATCTAGTAACATGAAATCAGGTTGTTTAGATGTTCTGTCCAAAGCTACTATGTCATTGTCCATCAAATGAGATATGTCTCATATGGGCAGTTTATCTCTTTCCCCAGCTTTAACGTCATGTTTTTGATGGTCTATTTTTAAATTTATTGGGTGTAGTGGTGTCTTTATATATTTAGGACAAACTCCATGAATCAAGATGCTAGGTCCTGTATGTCTATCTTTTGAGAACAGGAATACCGAACTCAAAATTAGGCTCAGTGAGGAGGCAGTGTCTCTGAGTATTTTGATAGGAGTAGGTGGGAACTCAATTTATGTATATTTGAGGTCACTACTTCCAGTATACAATAAGGTAAATTTATTCATCTGCATTGTGAAAATGACCATTATTGACCTTCTCATTCCATCATTCAGTAATTGAATATGTTGAGTCTTGTTGTGGGGTATGGCTATGGATGGTTGAAGTCTGTTTTTTTAATAACTGCCCGTTGGTTGTGAAAAGTCTTTCAAAAAACTAACCCGGGAACTGCAGTTAAAGCATTTTGAAGTGCTTGGTGAAACGCTGGTCATGGAATCATCCAGATTACTAGCAGAGGTGTGTGTGCGTGCGTGCGTGCGTGCGTGCGTGCATGCGTGCGTGCGTGCGTGCGTGCGTGCGTGCGTGCGTGCGTGCGTGCGTGCGTGCGTGTGTGCGTGTGTGTGTGATATGTTATGGGCTCCGTCTGAGTTAGCTTCAGGACTCCGGGAAGGAGATGGTGAACATTATTATGAAATCTATCATGATCGCCACCGAAACCACTTGAACATGAGGGTGATTGCGATCTATAATATGTTAGGTTGATATGCATTATCCCTCCATGTATCTCAGACTCTACTCAAGTTCCACATTTGTTCTGACTCTTAGTCTGTCGCCTTGAGTAGGAAAATTGAGACTTATATGCATTTTCGGGTATAGTAGCTGTAACTTTCAGGGAATATTCTTCAATCATCTGGGAATCCAACATCACTTAATACCAAATTTTCATTTGTCGTTATGGTGGCCATATTGGATTTCAAAATGGCCGCTATCTGAAAAACAGTTTTTCAACATTTTGACTCATTAATCGCCTAGTGTCTGGATTTTAGTGTCTAGGTATATGTTTTAATGCATGTCAAATCATGTATGATGGTTGATAGGCAATATCATAGTAATATGTTTAACCCTTTGAACCCTGAATACCAAGAATCTTAATTTCAAGGCTACTATAAAGGGTATGTTATTGAATATTTCATAATTAATTTAACTGGAACATGTTGCTGCCATAGACAGCAACATAACCTAGTCAAATTAACCTCAAAATATTGATCATAATAATTATTAAATCGTAAATGAGTGTTATATTCCAAAATTTCTTGTTTAAAAGGTTAAAAACGTATTTTTATAATAATACATGGCCCGGGATAATTTTAGAATCTCTGGATCAAAGTAAATTGAAAAGACGATCTTGCGCTTATCCTCAAATTTTATTTATAAAAATCGCTGTCGTCTGCTAACAAACAGACAAACTGCATATCTTTGCCATTTGGTAACACACGTAGTCAACGATGGAGAGTGAATTAGAATTGCCAGCAAAAAATAAACCAACTGATTACAGTTTATGTGTTAAATGCCAAGAATATAATAAGAAAGAAAGATTGACCCCCCAACCCCCCCCCCCCCCGAGATGTAGAATCATATGATACATTTTTAGCGAATGTCAATAAAAGATCTGAATGGGGCAGTCATGATTTTAATAATGTAGGGAACAGATTAATAGGTATAACAACATCGGACCTTTTGCAAAAGGGTGCTAAGTGGCATCGCAGCTGTTATAGTGAAACCACAGACAAGAACAAAGCTAAAAGAGACGAGATTAAGTATCTCAATAATCCTGAAAAACGTAAGGGGAAGGGGCGCCCAACCGTATCTGTAGAATCTAGTAGCGTACTACTGAGATCTGCCACAGAGAATTTTGATCGTGAAAAGTGCTATTTCTGTCAAGGTCAAAATACGGAAAAAGATAATGAAATTTTATATGCCTGTCGTAGTGAGAATAGCGAGATATCTGTCAAAGAGATAGTAGATAAAAGTGACAATGCATCCTGGAAAGTACAATTGGCCGACATAATATCAGAAGGGGACTTTCTGGCTGGGGACATTGTCTATCACAAATCCTGCAAAACCACATACTGGAGAATTTATGTTCAAGGCCCTGAAAGACGCACTGAAACTAATCAGAATAGTGAGGAGACGGTTTTCTTTATAGCAACAGAGATGGAATTTTACGATGAGTTGCATGAAAGAATAGAATCTGGAGACTATATAACGACTGCTCAGGCTGAAGAATTGTATTATAATATGACGCGTGACCACGGAGTCACTGGTCATGCAATATCCAGACGAACACTAATAACAAACATCACACACAATTTACCAGACATTGAACTATCCCAACATAGAGGTAAATTACCTGGCGTCTTCCATTCAAAAAAAATCTGGACATGAAGCAGTCGATATTGCTATTTCTGCTGGTGGCCTTTTAGGTGTTCCGAGCACATGCATCAAGATTCTTAAATGTGACGTAGAAGGCAGTCCCAAACCTCAATTCAGTCCCCATTATGCATCGTAAAGTGGGTTCCTACAATGAACATTTTGATAGAGCGATAAAGCATGATATGTATTGGATGATGGCAAGATATTTCAACAGATCTCAAACAGTTGATTTAAATTCGTCTGATGTAGAACCTAAAACAGTTGCCTCTGATGAAGTTACGATTCCTGCTTTTGATGTTACCAATATTTTGTCAGACAATGTACAAGGTATGCTTTCAGTAACTGACATATCAAATATGACAGCAGTGCGAGAGGAGTACGAGTGTTTATTGAGTTCAGGTGAAATATCTGTACAAATGTCTCCACAAGTAGTAGATGACGAGAGAACAACGCAAATGATACCAGTGTGGCTACCTATCATAAATGCCCCAGCACACGAATGGTCAACCCTGGTTACCAAGTTGGAATATTTGGATTCACGGTTCAAGGATCAGTTTGCTGTGTGTCCAGGTGCATTCCACACATCATTATGTATCCTCAGATGTTTGGGAAAGGCCATAGAAGGAAGCGGGATTGACGAGGCTTGGGTCGAAGCAGGTTTGTACAGTTCTGTGACTGTTAATGAAATTATAAATGGGAATCATTACAACAGAGCTATGGAAGCTCACGAAGTCACCCTGCAGGTATTGTTCGATCTTTGGATAGGAGTTTTTTGCTGAAAGGCCTGCTGTCCGCGTAGCTCTTGAAGAGAGTATTAAAATACTGTCTGATGCATGCACATCGAAACAGAGCATTCGTGAGTCACATAAGTGATTATTAATCACACTTGAGTCACTTAATATAGAGAAACAGCTTGCCGACTTTGATGCTGAGCACAACACAGAGCCCATTTTCAAATGGGCACGAATGTACATGCAACAGGTCTTGACCTTACTGCAATTCCAGTGTGCTACCCGGCTAGGTGACTAGTTCCTTCACCTGTCGTCACTTGAAAAACTATGTGTGTATTTCTTTGCTTATGGGAGGCATGATTATGCACAGAATATTCCAGAATATATTGCACGAATGTGTCGGCTTCAACCTACTGATCCAGAACTCTGGCAGGACTTTATGGCACATGAATTCACTGTGAACACTCCCAACTAGATACCATTCACCCGCATCGGTATTGACCATACTCAAGAACATGTAAACACAAATCTCAAAGGCCAGGGTGCTATTGGTGGCATCACTCAGTCTCCCGCTACTCTTCTGAAGTTTTGTATGTGCGCACCAGAATTAGCACGAATTGCCAATGAAACAGAGGCCATGGCTGACTTAAAGAAACAGAGTAAAATGGATCACCATGAACTCAATAAGTCAACAACACTCAGGCAAGAACAAGCTATTAAAAAGCTATTTGATGTCCTAGCACCTTGTGGAATATTCAAGAGTGGCAATACAGCAATGGTTAAGCTTGTCACTAATGAGATAGTTCCTAAAGCTGTTGAGGGAAGCATCCTATCCTGTGAGCTCGTAGGAAAATCTGCAATGCAGAAATTTGTTGATGAAAGAATATGTGGAAATACAAATCTTTGGGACAAGATGACAAAATGTAAGTCGTTTACATGGACTTCTACAACCAAGGAGGTTAAAGTACAGGCAAAGTCTGATGTCTTAACCCTCCAGGCAACGTTTGGTCTAATGTCTCGACTACTTGTTGTAGCGCGCTCATCTCGTGAAATAGATATGGAAGAGGTGATTGGTAATTATGAATTTACAACTGTTAATCGGACATTAATGAGACCAGATGGTTCTGTGCACCCATTGATAACTGTCTTAGAGAATCTTCCAGTGTCACCGATGGAGGATTGCCAAGACAATCTCATATCAGATGGTGCATACGGTTCCACAGATGCACAGCTCTGTCTAATTGTAGACGGTATAGCCGTAGTACAATAACTCATGGCTGTGAAGTCATTTGAAAATGGTAAAGCCCTTGGCAAAGCTTATGTTGAGCTCATTGATATCAAATCACGTAATTACAATTCTGTAAGGGTAATTTTTGACAATTACGCTGTCGTTGGCTCATTAAAGGAATCAACACGTGATCGACGCAAGGGTGGAAAGGCACAGCCAAAAGATTATAATGTAGAAGTCAATACCAAAATTACTGAATTAAAAGTATTCCTTGAAAGTGTAGCTACAAAAGATTCGTTGACACTATCTTGCACAGAGATTAATAGACCATTCTAAAATGTGTATGATAACAGCCACACGCAAAGACGTGATGTCCAACTACACCAATAATGCCACTCCTGGTGTCACTACACAAGAAGAAGCCGATACCTTAATGATCTTGCATGCAGTGGAAGCAAATAAAGCTGGATATACTGTTCACATTTACAGTCAGGATGCAGATGTTTTGATTCTTGCGCTGAGACGTACAGCTCTTCTTGGCAAGAAATCTGCCCTGGTGATGGGCACGGGTGATCGACGACGACTAGTTCTACTTCAACCTATTTATGATGCTCTTGGACCGGAGAGAGCAAATGCTCTCTGCAAATGGCATGCGCTCACTGGTTGTGATACCACAATCTACATAAGAGGAAAGTCTAAGAAAGCGTGCTTAGAAGCCTTCCTAAAAGCAGATACCAAGATTGTAACTTTAATATCCGGCCTCGGCTGTGACACCCAGCCTTCTAATGATACATTAAATGGGTTCATTTCCTTTTTATGTAGTGTATTCTGTAAGAAGAATGTTCACATTACTGAGCCGCATCACCTCAGATGGCACCTATTCAAACAACAAGGCATGAACAAAGGTGTCTACATGCTACCACCGACACGTGGAACATGGGTTGAGCATATCCAGCATGCTCACTGCCAAGCTTCGGTGTGGGAACAAGACCTTGTTGTCAGTCCACTATCACCAGATCCCTTACAGCATGGCTGGGTGAAGGAAGGGCACAGGCTTGTACCTCTGTTATCCAAGGTTGCACCACCCCCTGCAGCGGTGGTTGAGTTAGTGAGGTGTACGTGTGGTACCACTAACCCAAGCTCAACAAATAAGTGCGCTTCAGGTAGATGTTCATGTCGATTAAAAGGTCTAGTGTGTACAGAACTGTGCCGGTGTGAAGGAGAGGAAGACCATTGCCAGAACTTAAGTAGTTATGTTGGCCCAGATGATGCAAACTGATCTCAAAATTAGGACTTCAGTGTATTATATTTACAATAAGCGAATTTGAATTGTTGTTTAATCATCAGTTTTGGTCAAAGAAATAGTAGCAAATTTGCAATTTGGGATGAGGTGGCAAACGGCCGTCGTAACCAAAAGATCAAAAGATTATTTTTTAAATAATCGGCGGGCGACCGGTGTGTACACGAACCAAACTCTAGGGGCTGGGTGTGCGTCCCTGCCAGCGCGAAACACCACCGTCTCGATGTACGCTGGTTTACGTATAGATGGTACACAGATTTCAACAGAAATTGATACAGTCAACTCCGTAACTTTGTCACTGGGTTAGTCGTTGCCATGCTATTTTGTGCGGGCATTCTCAAGGAACTAAAATAACCTTTAGGTATTGACTCCAGACACCGAAGATTTTATGCCGCAAATGGCCTACCCCTGCTTAACTTTGACCAAGTTTGTCTTCTTTCGTAGGTGGCTCAGGCACCCATCTCATGACATACCTATTGAGTGGACCCTTCAAGCGAACTGTTGCTTGCCCGATGAGTTGTGGGGCGGATGAGCGACTATGTGTCAGCACAACCACAAATAACAACACAAAGACAGGACAGCACAAAAGCGTTGAATAAGCACTGTATCTAGTTACGACAGGGCCGAAGAAGTGGTTGGCAGACTATGGAGGCCTTCCATGAAGGCGTGGAGGACAATCTCTGTCCTTCCAGTCACCATAGAGTTAGTCTGAATGCATGTCTTGTGCCATCTAGAGTGCCGAGAATGGGCCGTATGAGACTCGGTGCCTAGGAGCTAACGTTTAAGTGCGTTAGGGTTGAGTAAATGCCCAAAGGTTCACTGCTAGGGCATTACTACTGTAATTATATTTTAGCAGTGATTCCCTACTTTGGCATAATGTCTATCCTAAAATGTACCAGTGGAGGTATTGAGGATGGTGTGTAAATTGTCTCCATTTAGATTCCAGCCATCGTGGACCCTCTGCAATTCCAAGGGTCGGCTCTAACCTAACCGGAGGGGGATTTACCAAGTCAATGTATGGCCAGATTGGCCGGATGTATGTGCAGAGAGAGGCAGCTGCTATCGTAAGTATACGTTATTTTTAGTCTAGAGGCCTGTGTAAACTCTTTCTAAATGGTGTACCACGAGTGCAATGTGTGGCACCGAAAACGACCTTTACAATACGATAGCTGCCTTAAGAACAACTGCCTAGGTGTGCTAATATCCTAGCTGAATATCTGAGCTAATATTAGGCTTAACGTTTTAGTACCATGTCTGGTGTGCATTGGTGCAAGCACGAGAAATGGTCCTGAGTGAAAAAGTGTTGCCGTTTAGAAAATGTCAGTCCGTAGTATTAAAAAGCGAATGCGTACTTTTATTTTAGAACAAGTAACTTAACCTAATTAGAAAAGGAACAGTCTAAGAATGGCAGTCGCCGTAGTACAATTTATACAGTAAAACAAAAAGGTATGATTGACCTAAAGCAGTAAGCACAATAGTATGTATAAAATAATTAAACTAAAGGCTGCCTGTCAGTCATCAGCGCATAGAAGTCTATGAGGTAGATGTTGTTGAAGATGGCACATCTTCAGTGGTAGTGCGCCATTAGACAACTACAAATAGGTTCTATCGAAACTCAAATATCACAACAAGAAATCAGCTTTGGATGAAGTAGGTTCCTGCGCCCTAGAAACGCAGGAATGGTTAGATGGCAAAAGAGGTGTAGGAAGAGGACACTCTTGGTACGATGGTGTGTGGATAAGGGTATTAGTTCAAGTCACAAGACCATGTCAACCACAAGCTCAGGTGAGGAGATGAAAGCAATGTCCAACTGTGAAGAACGACTTAAGTTAAATAGTCTAAGCACTTAGAGTCTATAGCTCTAGATATATGCTATCAGTAGACCACTTTTAGACGTGGTTCAGACAGGTCTGGCGAGATATCAGAACGATGGTGTAGACCAACCTTGGCACCTTCCAAAGGTAGTGTAAGTATTACTTTATTGTACCTCTATGAGTTCGAGGTGGCTTATAACCTTATACGTTTGGCGTATTCGTCCCCAAAGGGCATGGGACAATTGGTTGCCCCATTCTACGTTTCTGGCATCTGATCACGGCTTCAGGTTCGGCATGCCTGCGTAGGTGTAGATTGCCAAAAGCAGCTGCTCAATGCAGTGCTTGAGAGAGCTTTAGAGTAACGACAACTGCACCGTACTACCTCCACATTCCGACTGATGAATCGTAGAAGTTACTGGTTTGATTGGCATCAATCTAGTCCCTGAATCCAGGTCCCATTCACACCATTCTAGGCGGTTTTTTATTTTATTTCAGTCTATTATTGGTAACGTCCCCGGTTTTCACACTGGTACTCATTTATACTCCTGGGTGGAGGGAAGTGACGAGGAGTGAAGGAGATTGTCTAAGTTTCCAGCGATCGTCAGATGGCCGAACGGAGATGCGATCACCGGTTTTACAGCTCTGCTCTGAGCTACTGCCTCCCTTTCTGGATGCTAGCGGATGCGCGATACAGGCCTAAGTGTATTTATAACTTAGTTTTGACTCGATTTTAATTTAATGATATCTCAGCCATTCCTAGTCCGATTCTAATTCTGTAAACGGATTCGTATTTCTAAACGAGTCCTGGTCAAGAGGCATCCCAGGATCAGTGTACTGGGCCTCTTATTAAGAATTTGATAACATGGGTGATTATATACACAAGGGATGCCATACCCTACACTCTCTATGCAGCATAAGTCTCGAATGACGTCCACACGTGATGTGCGTTCTTACCCCATACTCTCTATGCAGCATAACCAGGCTATCTCGAATGACGTGCATGCATGAATTGCGCTCTTGCGGACTTAGTCATTTTAGCTCACCTGGTGCTAAGCTATCCATGCTCCATCATTATAACAATCTTTGCAACAAGAAATACAACAATAGAGGCATCCGATGTGTCGCTCATGTATCTGGTGTCATAAAAGAAAATTGTCGCTTGTTACCTAACATCACGATCGAACGCGCTATATCATTCATGACTAAGGTCCATAACAAAAGTGTATGAATTATGTCTTTGATGGATTTCCAATTTAATAAACATTTTGTTGGATATTTTGAGACCAATTTGATTCAGAGGTGTTGCTGCCACACACACACACACACACACACACACACACACACACACACACACACACACACACACGCGCGCGCGCGCGCGCGCACGCATGCACCAACACACATATTCAGAGTAGAAGATTACCAATTTGAAGCTCGATTGGGCTCGATCGGGAAATCTTCTCCTCTGAATGAACCTCACCCACTGTAAGGAAATGCTGATTTTTATTAGACAAATTTGTTCAGTATTCGTGTTATGGAGAGATATTAAAAGTACCACACTTTCTTACCTTACAGTGCCGTTTGTGTAACTGAAGCTATTTCGATATCGTGGAAGGTATGTGTTCAGCGCATGAAGTGGCTCAAACACATAGAACATGTCTGAGTTCTGGTTAAATAGTTCCCCAGTTAGAGTAGAGCCACTGCGATGATAAGCCAGGATGAGAATTGATTGCGATCGAGGCAGAATGTTAGCTGATTAGTCAGCTGATATAACAGGAGCCTTCTCTATTTCGTTGCCGGTGTGGTTTCTGGTAGCATGAACTATAGGAGCTGTGAAAATAAAATAGTATTTATATCAAGAGCAATGAAGATTGCAGATCCTCACCCCCCCCCCCCTTTCGTTCGCAATGAAGCCTTTTTCGGCTAAAGTTACAATGCAGATTCAGGTTTTCTTATTTGAATCCCCTCTTTTATGGTAACATCAGTTTTATGATAAAATCTGAGCCAAATACGATCAGTATTCTTAAAAAAAATTCTGGCTTTACAATCACAAACAGACGGACACACGGACCGCTAGAGAGACAGACGGATGGATGGATGGGTGGATGGATGGATGGACAGACGAACATAGTGACACTTGTGCAATTTTTAACATGTGGGGTGCTTCATTGTACAAAAGCCACTTATAAGTAGCACTCTAAGACCACCTATATGTGTGGAGTTATCATGACATAATAAGCGGGGTAAAAGCACCATACGTGTGGTGGAATGGCCATGCCTACGGGGAATTTTGTTCACTATTGCGGGGTTCACTGGTAATATATTGTGGCTTTAACAGCCATATCTATGGGGAATTTTGTTCTCTCATGTGAGGTTCATTGGCCACATCCTGTGGGGTTTAATACGTATGTGTTTGAAGAATTTTGTTCAAAACTGCTGTTTGAGTGAAGTAACTATTTAATGCTTCAACTGGGTTACTTCTGGATGGACCACTGGCAGCAGTAACACTGACGATGGACAGATATGCTGTGCATACTTAGAGCTGGTCAATTGTATGGTCTTGTTTATCTATACCTGAGTTACTGTGGTAAAACACTTTATATTATAAAGAATATACTTTTACAGGGATTTGTTGCGCAAGGCAACATTCACAATTTAGTTCAGTCTTTTATTAATATTGATTGGCCACTATTCTGTGATTCTATTAGAAAACCATACAGTTCCAATCCGTCCGTTTCATTTAACCACTGTGTCTTGTCCTTGGCACAATCCTTTCTTGAACTGAGTCCTGTTTTCTTGAGGTCATCTCGCAGTATGATTGGCAGACTTATGCAATGGCGTCATCTCCTGGCGTTGTATTTGTGGACTCACAGAATGGCGAATTCCAAGGTTTTCTAAACAGGTGTTTCTTCTAGCATCCTTAGCACATGGCCAAACATGGAGATCTTTGTCAGGCTACTTTTACGGAGCGCAGTGATTGCATAGTGAACTGTTCTTGATATGCATGCACTGATACGGGCGATATTGGGCACATCTACATATGACAACTTACATAATGTTTTGCTTACACTTGTGGGTGGGATACATATATGTTTCAATTTGCAAGGTGGATATACCACCACACGACAAAGATAACCAGAGTGCTGTCGTGTGTGCAATTACTGCAATTCGTAATGGGCTCCTCAGCGAGCAATAATACAGTTTTAAATATGCTTGAGTTTGATAATTAATGCTCAATTTAGAAACAATTTTCGTGCATACTATGCTACAGCTTACAGCAATATTGTTTCCATATGAACATGTTAATCCTTAATGACAGACCACACACTAATGTGGTTCAATGCGCACAAACAACGTAGCAATTGCAATTGATGACGCCAATCTGCCGCTCCAGCTTATAATAATCAATAATGCCACATGTAGGCATTGGCTGCTGGTAATCATAATTCACAGAGAATACGTTGTCATGTTGCGGGGAGGTCCGTCAATTGTATGACTTATATGTTTTTGATAGTTTTGCTGGTTAATAAACATTCATTATTTTGAAACTAATCATAGTAATGTTGACAAAGTTAGACCAGCCAGTTCCAGGTCTTTATTTAGAAAACCAATTCGTCGTGGAAGCGAGTCTAGTGGTTAGAGGAATTCGCACATCCTATTATGATTGGGCGAATATGTTAATGCGGGATTAATCTGAAATATATGACTTCAAAATGAAGTCAATGACAAATATCAAATTTGGTGATGATCAGATCAAGTTTCAAGCATATTGGAAGCACTTGAATTTAAGGTAAATATATGGATCGAAATTGAATATCAGTAGATCATGGATTATAGAGTTAATGCCACTAGAGGCTTTATGATAAAGCTCTCATGGCCCTGCTTTTTGGCCAAATTTGCTTAATGATATCGATATACCTGTAATCAATGTAGGATCACAGACATGTATGGCCAAGTCGGTTTGACATTGCTCCTGATTAGACAACCACAATAACACTGTCGATCTCTTTAACAGTGTTGATCTAAAGCTAATTACCCAAGGTGCGCTTCAACTCAAATTCTAGCAATTAAGGTTCAACAGCTCTGATCTTTATTTCAAAAGATGGAACTGTTTAAACTACTTTGCAAGAGCCAGAAAATCAACCTATCCGGGAGGGAACAATTATGCTACTCAATGGTTGATGACCACATGCATCACCTCAAAGTATTGACCACTGGCCTTGTGATAACAACGTTCTGTTATCAGATTTCTGTATAGAAGTTTGGAAGCCTATCTTAAATCAGGGTTTTCTCAGAAAAATTAAATATGACAGCTGCTATAAATAACTAATAAGATTTCTGCATACAATTAACAAAGCTTACGGCCCTCCTGTCATACTTGTCTGATTAAAATTGGTCCATGGGTTAATGAGTAGTAGTAGTAATAGTAGTAGTAGTAGTAGTTGTAGTAGTAGTAGTAGTAGTAGTAGTAGTAGTAGTAGTAGTAGTAGTAGTAGTAGTAGTAGTAGTAGTAATAGGTAGTAGTAGTAGTAGTAGTAGTAGTAGTAGTAGTAGTAGTAGTAGTAGTAGTAGTAGTAGTTTTTCATAATAGTTTCCTGCACACATTACAAGATTCTAGATAACAACCAGAAATCTCATAGTTCTTGCTATGTTTGGCTGAAATTGGCATAGTGATTAAAGAGTAATACTTTTGGAAAGACTGTCCAGAAGATTGTGGAAAAATCCTAGATGTCCCTAGAAAAATTGAATTTCCTGCAGAGATTTAAAGAAAGATGCTACACTGTAGCAATTATTTTAAATCCATGATGACTGCAAAAGCGTCGACTAATCATTTGCATTTTAATAAACTTGTATCTCTATGATGCAAGGATGGTTCCTGGCAAATTTACTTGATAGCGATCAAGTGGTTTCAGAAATTGAAGGTGTTTTAAAGAAATAATGTAACATCCAGGCTGGTCGCAGGTCAAGTTCTCCCAGGATGAATGGTCCTGCGCATCCGACATGCAACTGCCAATTTGCATAACTGATTTCTCGCTAGCATTAAATGCAATATTTCCACAAAGTCTAGTACAGAAAATCATGCAGATGAAATCGATGTAGTCAAATTTGAACATATTCTGACACGATTCCTCCAGCATATTGAATATATGTCATGCTTATTATTACATGTATGGTGTACTAAAATATTCGAGGTTCACCCACATCAAAGGTATTTCCTTATTAACATATATGTCAACCTTGAAGACTCATATACGCAACAAAATGTGTGAAAATACAATTGTTTATTGACCTAAATTAGATGAAGTAATGTAATGAAACGAAATAAATCTTGACATATGATGGTTTAGTTATGCATAGATTAATAAAATGTTTTCTCTTGTGAAATTGAATTAGGGACTCGAACATCTATTTAAATTTCACAGTTAAAACCAATTATATTAATTTAAATGGAGTATATATATATATGCCATCGCATAAGTCTGTTTTATATATGCCGACGCATTATCGACAAAACATGCATATGAGCTGTACCCCAATGATTCAGACAAATCACCTCAGAGATGATGACCATTTCAGCCCACAGATTATGGGCACAACATGCATGAGCTGCACCCCGATTATTCAGACAAATCACCCCAGATATGATGACCATCTCAGCCCACACATTATGGACAAAACTTGCATATGAGCTGCACCCAAATTATTCAGTCAAATCACCTCAGAGATGATGACCATCTCAGTCACACATTATGGACAAAACTTGCATATGAACTGCACCTCAATTATTCAGACAAATCACCTCAGAAATGATGACCATCTCAGCCATGTCAAGAAATCTGGTACATTTCGTCCATCGCATCCGTTTTGTCCGTGAAAAAGTTTTGGCCATAAAATTTTAGGGGTGAATTGACAAATTTTTTGTGTGGGCCAGAAATTATCAAGTAATGTGTTTAGGCACATACGGTTGTAGGCTACACCCCCTAAGAACCAAATATTCCCACAAGTATCTTATGTACTTGGCACTCCACCAATTTTACCCCTTAACTGTATTTCCACATGTGTGGATGGACGGATGGACTGACGGACAGACGGATGGATGGATGGATGGATGGATGGATGGATGGACGGGTGGACGGACGGACGGACGGACGGACGGACGGACGGACGGACAGACAGACGGACGGACAGACAGACAGACAGACAGACAGACAGACAGACAGACAGACAGACAGACAGACAGACAGACAGACAGACAGACAGACAGACAGACAGACAGACAGACAGACAGACAGACAGACAGACAGACAGACAGACAGACAGACAGACAGACAGACAGACAGACAGACAGACAGACAAACTATTCCACTTACTGGGTGAGTGTAATTATTGTGATGTGGAAATACAAAGGAGTGAAGCTACTTTTCGTTTTTGTTATAGTTGAGCGTATTGCTGAATAATAAAAAATATGGCAGTGATGATGATGATGATGAGTTTGAATATGACGACGACGACGATGGTGATGTCGATGTGATGAGTGACATGTTACCTTCATTGAACATCATTTGCTGTATGATGATAGTGAACATGACGAGACTTATTGCGATGAACAATATTTGATATACGCGTCGTCTTGTGGTTAGGCAGAACAGAGATGTGTCAGAAAACATAACTGAACAAAGCACTGGACCATCGTTGTCTTTTAAACGTAGATATGCTGATTGGCCTGGAATAATAATGAAACAAAAATAAGCATTTAGAATTCCAGTTCCACCATAGGAAATTTACAATGCGTATTGAACTATACATTGCACTTACGATACTGATCACCTTGAAAGCTAGCGGAGCAATGCCTAGAAGGGACCTTTCCAAGTTGTTTATCCATCGATCATCTCACGTCATATAACGCCATAATTAACTATCTCTCGGCGAAGACAATATCATGATGTCTTGAGTGATTGCAAATAGTCCGCCTTTAATGCTTAATAGTCAGACACGTTTAATGAATTGTATGTTTTTGCTACTTAATCAACATACTGTTGAATATTTTGAAACTAATTTTATTGGGAGCTGTTACTTAAATGTATAGTCTTCTGGAAATTGATGGCGTGGGAGTTCAGAGATCGAGCGATCCCAACAGATGAAATGGGCGGTGCATTGTCAAAACTGGAAGGCCCATTAATAGATGTACCAAAATTATGTTAGACTGACCATTGCGCACCGGCGAAGACAATATATTCCGAAATAATGGCCCCAGCAATTATTAAACTTAAATAGTAGCAACACTCCTATTTAGTTAAAGTATCCATAAATTAACAAATAGGATTAAGTTTATATATCTTTTATCAATTTATGAGAACTTACATGCCAGAAAATATATCCTTGCACATATTAACGACATGCACTCATGCACATATGTGCATGCACGTATTCGTGCACGCACGGTCTGCACTCACGCACGCATGTACGCACATATAGGGAAATTCAGTGAATTTCTGCACATGCTGTATTCTATTGAAATCAGACAACTGGTAGATTAAAAAAAAATGGAGGAAAACTGCAAGTTTTAAGAGTCAACTTAGTGAAATTATATGTTTAATGTGGTGCACGCTGTTTTACGTGAAGATGGGGGTGAATGATTTCCATAGAATTAAACACCGTCATCTTATGTAAGTTCCAAGATTCTGTGTTAGTAGCTGCCACATTTTTTATGCGTTCCTTCAGCTAGTTTCTACCCGATCATTTAGTTTCTGGGTCCAGATCTCGATTTAGCCGCAAATGGCAATGTAAACTATCTGTTTTTAACATATAAGTCTGACGGGCGAGAATGTTCCGTGACTGTGAGGTCACCCTATGGAATATCCCCCTCAGTAGACCATGTGCGCAAATAAAATGATGTGAAAGCTCCAGAATCATATAACGATCCTGTCACCAACACGTCACGACCATATATAACAGCACAAGGACACGTTACAATACATAAGCATTGAAAAGCACATATAAGTTTAGGGTGGGGACAAAGCTGCAGCTATCCAACTATAGCGACCTTCCCATGAGGGTGTGGTGGGTTCCAAGACCGCACCCAGTCAGTTGTAGAGTTAGATGGAGAGCTGAATCCTGTCCGTCACCAGGGTGTCGGGGACGGATCATCTGAGATACACTCCTGGGGAGCTAACATTTACCTGACGTTAGGGTTATGTAAAATTTCCCAGAGATGCGCTGCAGGCCAGTAACTATTATATATTTTTGCAGTGCTTCCTACTTTGTCGGGGTTTTCTAACTAACCAGTAGCCGAAGATACACGGGGTGGGGTGGTGTATGCGATGAGTGTCACTTTACTTCTAGCCGCACTGGAACCCCAGTAATTCTGGAGTCGACTCTAAATAACGTAACGGAGGGAGGTCCAGACAATCAATAAGCTGGTGGAACGTAGACAGAGACAATTACTCATATAATGGAGGCCTTAAGGTATGTCGACAATTTATATAATCTAGCCGGTGTGCAGTGTTACATATCCACTACTCCCGGAAAAGAGACTAACACGAAATGTCTCCTACCGAGTAATCGTCCCTACTATTATAAACCTATCCTATCGAGCTAGAACAGTCTAGGTTTAGTCGAACGCATGCCATGTTCGCTTAATGAGAACATGAAGAGCGATCTCAGTGAAACATTGATGCTGTGCGGGGAACAAGGTGGTGCAGATGTTGTGGCTGTATAGTGTAGCCTAGTGATACTGCAGTCCATGAGCTTTTATATGAACAAAACATAAAACATGGATGGCTACTGCCATATCACTAACTTTGAATAATACAGTAATAGAAGGTCACTCGACCTTGACGGTGCCTTATGGGCACGAAAATAAAGATAATATATACATAATAATAAACTATAAAAATGCGGTCTCAAGTGACCGGGAGGTACCTATTTGTCTTCAACACCTGTTACACAAAAGTAATACAATAATAATATAATAATAGCAGAGTAGCTATCAATCATCAGTACGGAACGTTCTAGAGTCACAATAGTTGTGGCGTAACACAATCAGAATGCGAGATGGCATGATTCGGAAGTTGGCAGCTAGGAAAAACTGCAGGCACACTGTGGATGTGGCTCATTCTCAGGAAAAGTGAAGAAGAACGTCTATGGAAACGGATGGCTAGTAGACAGTCATGTCTACAACAATAGTTATAAATTTAAACGGTGTTGTCAAAAGTTCTGTATTTGTTCAGAAACTGAAGCTGCCCTGTGGTTCTGGAGGGGCTACAGATGAAGTTAATAATGCGGATGCATTCTGACGGTTCACAAGACAGGATGCATCGAATAGCCCACACGATGCATCAGGCAATGCTCCCCTAACTGTGGTCAAAAATGTATAAAAGACTAACACATGATGTGTGGGTTGATTACACCACTGGTTGCGTGGAACAGCAGATCTGGCGAGTTATCACAGAGCACGTCACTCGCCCCACATACTGGATGACGAGCTACATCGGGGACAAAAGGCCCATCCACATGAAAGGTCCCTTTGCGGAAGTACTGGCTTGGGCTACCTGACTTTAATTTCTTTATTGCCCCAGGACAATATCTTTCTGGGAGCTTACAAAAACTGGTGGTTGCGGATGTGGTGGCTTGTGCACTAGAGACGACGAATTCTGAAAACCGAATGGTGCCGCAGCAGCTGTTAGTATCTCCTGTAGCAAGCAGTACTATCGATTCGTCCTCTCAGATCAGGCACCTCACCACCACCTGATTGCTGATGAATCTGATATTTCGACCCCTTTTATACTGCCTGTGACGTCACAGCTGGAGCACCACAGCCAATCAGCGAGCGCGCTTCAGAGGCAGGGAAGTGGGTCACGTGACACGCTATCGTACCCATGCACTCAGAGCATGCATGCGTTAAGCCCATGGGGTTCAATATTTTGAAGGAAATTTGCTGGCTCATTTAGCCATAACTCGTTAAATTCTTAACCGATTTTAAAATAGTAAAGAATTTTGGAATCCTCGCTTCATTCTGGCCATGACTGGCGAAAAAGGTGTAATTTAAAGTAATTACGTGTACCAATTCAGTAAAAAATAAGATGTTATTTCTCCTCAATGCTAACGTGCGTTGTCTAGCAATCTCTGATGCCCGCGCATGCGCGCTAGGCGATCTCACGGACTTAGTCATTTTGCGAACCTCTCATATACGGCTTATGCACGTGTCTCATCTTATCCAGGGGTGCGCATTTGGGACGTAACCGGCCCGGCGGTTCAGTACCCAGACTGGCTTGGATGGTCCATACCTGACCTGTCAATCTGTGCTACATTAGCTAGAGATAGGCGGGACATAGCTAAAAATGGAAAGGTCCATTCGGCGGGCATGGCCAAACATAGATCATTTTGGTTAGGTCACGTTCACTTGCAGTGTGACTGTATTGTGTATAGCGTATAACGCATTGTTGGAGAGTATTGTGCCGGCCAGAGATCGTGCATCTTAGTACGAAGGTGACAGCTGTGAAACATATCTAGAACTTCCTTCGGAGCTGCCCAGCAGTTACAGTTGTACAACACCAGGGATACACAGAGGAGCCATACTAACGGTACAACATCAGTAATACACAGAGGAGCCATACTATGGGAATCTTTAGCCAAATGGTGCTTAATGGATCCACAGTTACCAAAAGGATTGGAGACACTATTTTGCGCGATTCACAGTATGAGTTGTTCTGCAACTCTAGGGAAAATTTTACCCAGAGTCTTCCTTTCATCATCTATGAAGTCTATATTGTATTTGTACTCCATCTCTCGTTGGAAGCCCACTGTAGATACGGGTTGGTTTGATAATGCGGGAAGCTCTCGCACAGATGAGAGGGATGCAGAGAGTTGGTATGTATACAGCACTGGAGAGAGGCTAGCCATCTCCAGGTGTAGAACCATTGCAGGTCGCGAACACTGCAGACTCCACATTTCTACCCGCGCATTCCTCTTGGTACTTGCCAATAGCAGTTTGACTATTCGCAGCTCATCTTCATTAACGCCAGCTTGATGTAGTACATACAGGATCTTTGATTGTTTGGTGGTTCCAGTGAAACTGTCAATCGTGTCTCGAATGCTGTACATTGTCACCTTAGACAAAACCGCTTAAATGCCGTTGAGGAACAGTAGAGGCTGCTGGCGTGCGGGTCCAGTAGGCTTCTTGGGCTTGGCCAATGAGATAAACCAATAGTCGCGATATAATATGTATGTGTTGCATAAAGGCAGAGTTTCTTGTGTGCATGATTCGTTTGGAGATGGTATTGCCTGCATACTTAGAGAATTCATTGCTACTGCTGTCGGATCTAGATGCATATCCATTTCTCAGTGTATCCTCGACCATGAAAAAGACGATCAACAGAGAATTCTCCATGTAAGTTATAGCATAAATGTGGTCGTAGCTGAACGTATAGCAGCTCACAAACACAATACGCTGTTATGGAGGAATCCAGTATTAGCTATGCCCGCCTATCTCTAGCTAAGCTCCATCAACGCTTTGCCCGTTTTGGGATCAATCGATCCCTGCACTCTCTGAATCTCAATATCCAGAAAACTATACGGGTAAGTTGTTCAATATTGAATGGCGTCCAGTCAAATTTATTTCGAATTATTCAACAGAAAGTTTATTAAATAGTAAAGACATCGAGAGGGATCGATCGATCGATCTTGAATGTAATCGAGGCAGGCATTCCAGTGGTAAATTTTCAAATATACTCTTCTTGGTCTGCAATTGGGTATTGGCTAAGCAGAAAAAAAATTGCGTGACCATTACTCTTTTGTTCTTGTCCATTTGAAGAATAGCAGAAATCTATTTTTTGTAAATTTTCCCTTTAAATTTACAGAAGTATTCTTTTAAGCTGCAAAATTCTAAATTTCCCAGTCTGTACTATAGTTTGCCCGTTAGTCTGGGTCAAGTTTGACTTCTACCCATAGTTAGCTATAACTAACTAGACTCCCAGTCGAACTCCAACTAGTTAACTAGCTAGTCAACCATAGTCGACCGAGCACCCAAGCTCGGTTCAGATGGTTAGTGCGAAATTTGCGAAAATTTCAAAATGGCGGACACCTATCGCTTGCCATGAATAAATGCATATAAAAGTGTAAAATATTTCATGAAATAACTTAGGTTTGATGAAATTATGCTTTCCCATTGTATGCCAATTTTCCCAAGCACCTATTCCTTCCCACCAGACCTGGAGTCAAATACTGTCAAAAGTATTTAAATGCAAATGCAAATACATCACATAAGTTCAAATGCAAATGCAAGTGCAAATACCTTCAACTTTGTTCAAATGCAAGTGCAAATGCAAATACTTTTCTAAAAGTATTTCAAATACCCTCAAATGCTTTTCATTACTATAATAGCAATATCAGATATAACTCTCATGATTTCTGAGAGGAAATGGGGGTAAAGAGTTGTACACTGTATTATAACATGTACCAGGCAGCAGCATCTTTCAGTTAAATTGATTTCCAACTGTTCAAAAGTTACATATCCCCATATTGAGTAAAACTCGTATTAACAGACCATCCAAAGGAGAATAGAGCTTCTCACTTAAACCTTTAACACTGAAATTCAGAACCCCTGGAATGACTAGCTCGGTAACCGAGCCAGTCGTTACGATGATAAATTTTCAAAAAAATCCTTCTCTTGGTCTGCAAATGGCCATTTTCTATGGGAAAATTTAAGATTTCTTGAACAACCTTGAGGGTTAGAGTTAATGCATGATCTATTATTACGTAGAGGGGCAAATGTATTGCTGTTACATTGGATTTGCAAATTGAAGAAAGTGGTCTATATACCAGATATCTCTCTTAATGGCACATCTGAGGGATTACTGTGAATGATATAACATGGGATTAAGCACTAACTCAGAGGAAACATCGTATTTTGTGTGAGGTACATGTGAAACAGTGTCTTAGTGAAAGCAAAGTCGCCTATTCAGTTTCTAAGTGTCTTTAAATATTTCTTGAAAATCATAAGTTTCTTCCAGGTAGCTGGTTAAATGTTAACCTACCTGAGGCTCATTCCAATCAAATTGTTTTCAAAATATTTAACAGAAGGGACATTAACGCAGGTGGTCTCTTAGTACAGAACAGCTATTGAAAATTTTGAAAATAATTTGACTGGAAGTTTTTGCTGTGTTAGACGGTCAGATGTTGTATTGGATATTATAAACAGGTAGTCAATAAAGCAGTTTGACAGCAACTTATTCATTACGGTAATAAATATCTTAACAGTGGAAGTTTAAATAAATTAAACACATTCTTAGAGCTAAGATCTTTTTAGTTTGAAAAAGATTGCGTTGAAAGTAATTTTTCATTTGGGAATAAATACCTTTCAGTCAACTTGTTTTCAAATGGACATTCCTTATGATAAATGTTCTACATTGTTAACTGATTTATTCTATTAAATGATTAAGCACTGATTTGTATAGTTTAAATCCACAAATCCCCTTTTATTGCTATGATACGCCCTACAGTATTCATTCACCTAAATTCTATTCATTTTCCCCACACACAACCATGCCCCTTCTAATCACACCTTCCCTCACTGGCTAAACTTACATTATTCCAGCTATACTTGACCATCTCTTATATTTTCTTTCATTGTGATATTTTGTTTAAACCATTTAACATAACAATTTTTTAGCTATTTTGAAACTAATGTGCGTGGAAGTTGTTGCTGCCTAAGACAGCAACACGTTCCATTCAAATTAATTTCAAAATATTCAACAGCTTTCCTGTATGGTTGCATTCAGATTGTGTTAAAGGCCAGTTTCATTAGTGAATAGGTTAAATAAAGTATACATTTTCTGGTAGTTAAAATTGTGTTACTTTGAAAATTATTTGACAGAAAGTAATTTCTCCCAGAGGACCCAATACAGTCCGATTGTTGTCAAATGTTCATTCTTTATGAGAAATTAATCTTTTTGAGAAATTTGTTCCATTAGCCCTTTCACGGATGGAATAATTTAAATCAACCTGTGTACACAGAAAAGCAGTTGACTACTTTGAAAATAATTTGACTGGAATATTTTGCTGCCTTATAAATAAATAAATTTCAAAATATTCAAAGGAATATTTGCTATGTCGTGAAATATTAGTTGCATCATTGAAAAGTTAAAGAGCTGTTTAAATCTATGCACCCACACCTGGAGTGTAATTTTATTGCTTCAACACCATCCTGCTGTTTTCTATTCATTCTCCCACAAACACCTAGTCACTTATAATCACACCCTGGTAGATGCTCAACTACTTCATGCAATCATTTGACCCTATGGAGAAACAGTTCTGTACATACACCTGACACACGCCTTCATGATGTAGTACACATTCTTGTGAATAGTTTGAAACTAATTTGCATGCTAGATGTTGATGCCTAAGGCAGCACTGGCTTTCAGTCAAATTATCTTCAAGATAAGTTTTCTGTTTGGTTTAATTTTAGATAACTCTATTGCTTAGTGGGAATTAACATCTCATATGCACAATTTAACCCATTACATCCCAAATTCTGTATATGAAAAACAATATAGAAAATGTAACTATTTATTTTAAAGATTGCATTTAATATTGTTTGTTTTGATTATGATTTCACAAACTGACACATATTATAGGTATTATATTAACCCTTATCACATTAATGCTAAATATAATTGATACAGGGTCAGAAGAGGAATGTCTGGTGTACATTTGACAATATTTCTGAAATCTGTTGCTGTCACATTAGATACCAACACTTTACAGCAATTTTGTTTCCAGAATGTACACCAGCTAACATATGAAATTGACTTTAGGAGGCTGACATTTCAGTGGTCAAAGTGGTTTCAGGACCACAAGGCAGATATAAATTCTTTATGATTAAAAATGTTTAGGAATGTTTTTAATTTACTTTGCTTGGAAGATCCTGCTGTCTATATATATATATATATATATATATATATATATATATATATATATATATATATATATATATATATATATATATATATATTATATGAAAATTATTTGAAAAAGCATTTGAAAACTATTTGAAATTTCAAATACTTTAACAAAAGTATTTAAATGCAAATGCAAATAGTTGTGATTTGAAATCTTCAAATGCAAATGCAAATACTTGAAAAAAAGTATTTAAATGCATTTAAGTGTAAATGCATTTGCATTTGACCCCAGGTCTGCTTCCCACTTCATGTAATATGGACGCTTTTTGACGTCTTAGCGGACAAAGATAACCCATTTTCGTAGGCCATCAAAACAGCCGACAGAAAGGGTTAATGGAGACTGGTACCCGTCTCCTAATTTTCTGCAATAGTAATTCGATGGGGGAACCGGGTATCAACGAACTCTATCTAACTATTTAGCGTCCGACTGGGTATAGCGACTGCGCATGTTCAAACCAGCAAACAGACTATAGTTAGCGAGGTGAACTTGACCCTGGCTATCAGTCAAACATTTGTGGTGCTGGCGGTATCCCGCAATCCCGGAGTTCGCATTTTGCAGCTGCCGGGCTAGCTGATTCCCGCCGTTGCTATGGACGCCCGGCAGTCGTACCGTGGAACTAGAAATGCGAGCACCTGCCGCTGGTTCCACGGGCCGATTCGAGACCTCTGTTGGGTGAGTAAGCTTTTATATGTAGCTAAGTTACTACAAATGGTGTCAGGAGTACTTTGGGCCCTAAATGGAATTTAAAAACTTTTTTTTTCAAAATTATTTTTCACGATTTTGCTGCTTAATTCTCGAGAAGGACGTGGACTACTAGAGTATTACTCGAATGGCGCAAATTGTCCTGCATTTTGAACTTTTGACAACTGCGAAAATAAGCTATCTCGGAGTTCCGAATGCGCATGTGCAGCAAACGTCGGGTCAAAGGTCAACGCACATAAACAAACCACTTTGTGTGCCTTCGCTTAGCAATAATCACATAGCTTTTACTGCGTTTTCAGCTAAATACACTTTTTACAAACATCTCGCTTCATAAAGATAATATTCTTACGTAGTAATCACTGCGTGTTTATAAAAGGAATTTCATATAGCTAACACGAATCGCACGAAATACCCTATTTTCGTATATTCCCTATATAGTTAGCCTATATAATATGTAGTACTGCTATGTTTAATTCCAGCGACTGTCGCCGGATATTATATAATTTTTTTTATTTCATACCCATATTGATTAAAACCCACAAAATCAACAGTTTGTAACTATTATTTTTTATCAATATATAATTAGCAGCCTAGGCGGTTAGCGCGTCGACCCCCCCCCCCCCCCCACCCCTTCCCCAACACGCAGACCCTCCAAAATAGCCACGGCCGGGGTGTCAAGAACGTAAGTATTTGTTATTAAATCTTTAAAAAAAACTCATGTTCGGCTGTATGTTTTAACCCATTTCCCCCCAATAGCAGTTGGCTGCTTGGAAATTTATATCACATATCATATATAGCGCCTACAATCATAGGTGTGTAGGAACGTACTTTGGCGTGGTGGGGTGGGTTGGGGGGGGGGGGGGGTTGATGGCGCTAAACTATATGGGTGTGACCAACACCTAATGGGCGCTACGGAGAATACACTGAGAGAAAAAATCTGAAGGGTTGCTAGCGCCCTCACCCCTCCCCTACGCCTATGTATATGGCAAGCATCTCGAAAATTTAAAAGCCAACTTGTCCTTGTATGGTATCTGTGTTAAATCCAATAAACGAACTTGTAAGGTTCTGAAAACAAGTAGTTTTTTTTTTTAATTTACGTTCGTGATGCCCACCCATCCAGCCCACACATAGACTATAACCCCCTCCAACAATGGCAATCCGGTGATTTTTTTGTTTGTTTGAAAAATCCTAATTTGTAAACAAAATTAGGGTGAAGTATGGTATGTTGTGGTGCATTGTTTAAATTTTATTTTAAGAGCAACCCTATGTCTAAACTTAAACTCCACAATTAAAATATTAGAAGGATTCTCAGATCGAGCTTAATCTTCAAAGATTTCCATTGGAAAGATCTAACTCACATCCTCCCGGCACTGCCTCCTGCCACACTGTCAACCAAAAAATTTGTCAGAACAATGCGATTACTGATCACCCATGTACCTAAACAATCTAGCAACCAAAGGATCAACAAGTCAGCCACTCTAGAGCAATCAGAATGACCATTTAGTCAATCAATGATTAAAGAATAAAGAAATGAATCAATCAATAGTTGGATTCAATTCCATTCAATTACAGCCAGCCATGCGATCGTTCGGTCAATCAATTAGGTATATATACGCACAATTGCAGTGGCGTCTTGTATGGGGCGGTTTGGCCGCCGACCGACCAACTCACAGACCGAACGACCAACTCAGAGACCGACCGACTCAGAGACCGACTGACTCAGAGACCGACCGACTCAGAGACCGACCGACTCACAGACCGACCGACTCGACCCGACCGACCCGACCAACAGACCGACCCCACCCACCCATCCACTCACCGACTGACCAACTCACTCACTCACCCACCCACCCACTCATCCACTCACTCACTGGCTGGCTCGCTCGCTCACTGGCTCGCTCACTCACTCACTGACTCGCTCACTGGCTCGCTGACTCACTCACTGACTCACTCACTGACTGGCCGACTGACCAACTCACTGACTCACCGACCGACCCACTGGCTCACCCACTCACGAGTGAGTGACTGATAAATTGTGTGGGTGAGTGAGTGGGTGAGTGAGTGAGTGGCAGGACGATTGGCCAACTGGCTGGTCAACCGACCAACTAACTGGCTGAGTGGGTGGGTGGGTTGGTCAGTGGTGGATTGGATCATAGGTCGATGTCTGTCTTCCGCTGGGGCTGCCACATGCCTGGTTGTCTGACTGCCGCCATGGCTGATTGCCTGACATGGCTGCCTAATTGCGTACCCTGCCCTACACTGCCCTGCCCTGCCCTGCCCTGCCCTGCGCTGCCGAGCCCAGCCCAGTTCTGGCTGCATGCCTGCCATGCCCTGACTACCTATCATGCCTTGACTGACTGCCTGCCTGTCCTCTACTGGCTGCCTGCCAGCCCTACTCTGGCTGCCTGATTGCTTGCCCTGCCCTGGCTGCCTGTCCTGACTGCCTTCCCTGCTCTGGCTGCCTGTCATGCCCTGACTGACTATCTGCCCTGGCTGCCTGCCTTCCTGTCCTCCCCTGGCTGCCTGATTGCATGGCTGCCATGCCATGCCCTTGCTGCCTGCCTGCTCTGTTCTGTCTGTCTGATTACCTGCCATGTCCTGACTGACTGCCAGCACTGGCTGGCTGCCTGCCTGCCCTCCCTTGCTGCCTGATGTCTGCCTGTCCTACCCTGGCTGCCTGATTGCCTGTCTGCCCTCCCCTGGCTGCCTGATTGCCTGCCTGCCCTCCCTTGGCTGCGTGATTACCTGCCTGCCCTGCCCTTGCTGCCTGATTGCTTTCCCCGCCATGGTTGCCTGATTGGGGGTAATATTACATGGTGAACCGGTTCTGCCCTGGCTGCCGGCCTGAGTGGTTTGTTTGACTGATGTTTATTTATGGATAATATGATAAACATAATTATACTCTGTTTGGGATAATTCCTTTATCAACGAATAGCGCAATCTACGCGCACGTATTACATCGAATGATTACATTAGGTAGCCTAATCGTGCCTTTGGGAGACTAAAGAATTATACAGTGTTAAATTGGGAATATTAGAACAATGAAATTGTAAGGCCCAAGTATGCGTAGTACCATACACACAAACTATATAGGCCTAACTATGAAGCTGTTGTACGTGTGTAGGCCTACGCTGTCAGTCTCACGTAATCACTGACATTACATAGACTTAAAAATAAGCATATTGTAATTGTACTTCTAAAATACATATAATAACTACATTTATTTATTGAATTTATGCAAAATACACTAGTGTGAATCCACTTCTAATCGGAACAGCGAGTTAATGGGCCGAATTGGCACCGGGGCGAATGCGCTTGACCACGTTGTTTTACGCCTCCAGTTGCGTAAATATTATTTGATTTTCTAATTCTGCTGCATAAATATCGAATGTTACACCGGGGAGACTTTCAGAAGATTTTGGACTGACCAATCAGTGACTAGATTAGAATCGAATGCGGTGTTATCGTAGATCTATACGCTACGCACAACCTGATTGGACAAATGTTAGCTGGGGGGAATCCCGACAGTGATCATTATGTTGTTTCATCGACGTCGTCTGCTCGTACAAAGATTATCATCAAATCCCATAATAGAATCAAGATTCAATATTCAAGATTATTTATTTTCATATAAAAAATTAAATTTTAGGTATGTATGTTAGTGTTATTTGAATTATATGTGAATTTATTAATATGAAATTAGGTTTCGCTATCTCGTATCTGTAAGACAGCCTACAGATACGTGCTGTAAAAATCAATCATCATCATCATCATCATCATCATCATCTCTTGACGCTATCCGCAAAAATGCATATGTCTGTAGGTATCTGTATGTTTACTATTTATTAATATGAACTTAGGTTAAGCCTAATCATATCATATCACCATCATGATCATCATCATGATCATATGATGATGATGATCATCATCATCATGACAGTCACAGTGACTTCATCATTCATATTATCCACCAAAATGCCTTTGTCGGTAGTTATCTGTATGTCTTGTCAAACATCAAGGCCCCTAAGTGATAATATTATATGAAATTTAGGCAGTGTAATGCTAAACTCAAGTTCTAGCAAAAAATTGTGCACGATTTCAATTATTGACAAATATGTCGCAATTATAAGGCATTCGCGCTTGTTACATTTAAATATATACATTTGAATGTTTTAAATAACTAATAAAGTGCAAAGATATTTTTGTCTGCCTCGAAATCCATTGATCAGATTTTGTCTGATTCAAGTAACAGCGTCACATGGTTGACAATTCTTAGCTTTTAGTCATCCGATAAAATTTCTGCCATATTTCTGATGAAATATGAACGTAGTCACATGGTATTTGAGAGTTATAATCAAAACTGATCAATTTCTTAATGCACCTTCGTAGGTCATTTTCATCCTTTTTTAACATATTAATTTTCCAAAATGACAAGGCTATCATGTGATTTGTTTGAATTTGTAGTTCCACATTTTACTGGTGTGTCTTTGTACAGTACCACCTGCGTAACCATTTTATTACTAAAAGTGCCTGTCAAAACGACACATGGAAATAACTACAAAACGTAAAAATCTAATTCATTGCAAAATGGAACATAAAAGTAATGAATCTGGAGAAATGCCAGATCATGTTATTGATCTTGATACTAGCATGAGCGATGCTGCTAACTCTACAGGGCGTTATATTTGTGACAAATGTTCAAAAGTGTACCAACTGAAGCGAAGCCTCAGACAGCACCATTGTCAAATCAAACCAAATAGTTATTCCTGTGATAAGTGCCATTCAACATTTAAATATAAGCGTAATTTAGAATACCATCTCAATAGAAATGCTTGTGATAAGTCAGCATCACAGAAGAGTGCATATAAATTGTGTTTGTTCCCTAAGTGTGAGAACAGATTTTTCCACATTTCCAGAATGATGGAACACATACATTTAGACCACGGAACTGAAGTTACCTCTGAAAGACTAGCATTTGAGAACAGAACAGAGTTCATGAATTGGAAGGAAAATGAAGGAGCTAGCAAACGTTGTTACTTCTCTATGCGAAATGGTACAGTAACTAATAATCATGGAACATATACAAGGTATATTTGCCAAAGAGATGGATCAGAGAAAGCACACCGTAAGAGTGGTCACCAGCCTCGATTGACATCACGGAGATCAGCCAAAGGTAGTATAAAAACTGGATGGACGTGTCCTGCTAGAATGTTTTGTCATGACCAAGATGGTAAGATAAGTATCATTTACATGTCTAGTCATAATCATAGATTGACTTTTGCAGGAACACGGCATCATCCCCTTTCAGAAACGACAACGTCATTCATAAAGCATCGTATTGCTTTTGGCGTTCCTGCGAAACAAATTCAGCAGGATCTTCGAGGAAAAATTGGTGATAGAGAGAGGCGTGATGACGACCATCCTTCTAAAAAGGAACATTTTGTCTCACTTAGAAATATTAGTGAAATGAAAAGGAAGCACAAAGATAATACACGACTGCACTCTGATGATGCAACATCTTTGTTTCTCTTGATTGAGAAGCTAAAAAAAAGAGCAGTTTAATCCTGTGTTATTATATAAACCACAATTTGCCGATGTTGTAATTGGCAGTGATGAAACCAATTCTCTTCCAAATAGCAATAGCCTATTTATCATTGGGTTGCAAACAAAACAACAGTTGGAGATGATAAAATATGGTGCTTCAAAGATTGTGTGTATTGATGCCACACACTGCACAAACAAATATAAGTTTGATCTTGTAAACATTGTTGTGCCAGATGAATTTGGATGTGGATATCCTGTTGCACATTTCATAACGAATCGTCATGATGAGCAGACTGTTCATTTTATGATTAGTGCCATCAAGGAAAGAGCCCCTGACATGATGGTTAATGCTGTGATGTCAGACGATGACAACACAGGATGGAATACATTTAGAGGTGTTTTTGGTGAAGGCATTAAACACTTGCTGTGCAAATGGCATGTCCATCGCAGTTGGAAAAGAAAACTCCAACAGACTGTGTCTAAGGATATCTTTGAAGAAGTCTACCACACACTCGCTATGTTAATGAAAGAGCGGGACAAAGGTCGTTTTCAGAAGTTCTGTAAGGCGCTTGTTCAGAAGTATGAAAGTAGATGTGATAGGTTGGTGTCATATTTCAAAGAGTACTATCTGAATCGACCTGAGGCTTGGGCAATGTACTATAGAGACTTTCCTCACGGCTGGACGGATACCAATATGTATGTGGAGTCATTTCACAACACACTGAAGACATTTTATCTGAATGGCAGGCCCAACAAAAGACTGGATGACCTTGTTAATCTGTTGCTCAAAATAGAAGAAGACACATATATTAATCATGAGAAAAAAATCAAGTACAAAGAGAAACCTTCAAAGAAGGAGGATAGGCATCAGCGTGGGGTACGGATCCCAGATGCTGAAGTGGAGCAAGTGGCTGGGGATAAGTGGCATCTTGTATCACAGGCCAACACTGATGTAATATATACAGTGTGTGAAATTACACATGAGTGTACTGAAGACTTGTGTTTTTCTAAGTGCTTAGAACTGTCCTGCTTGGGATTGTGCTCTCATCTATACACATGTACTTGTAAAGATGATGCTCGGTTGTGTAAGCATATACACAAAGTGCAATCAATGCGACAAAGGGGCATAAGTATTATTCTAAAGCCTGAATTTCAAAATGAAGTCAATGATCATGAAGTTGAACCTGGATATGTTGATTCTTTAACATTTGTCACAGAGCTAGTAGACAAAATAGAAGCGCACACATCAGTACAACAGAAGATGCGTGACAATACAATGGTTGACACTGATAGAATCAAGCAATACTTATTTGAAGATAATGCCGTTAATGACCAGTTGCTTCCACACATATACAATACTATTAAACAACTTCTGCAACAGATAGAAGCTACAAAATCCATTGCGGAAAATGTAACTGAAATGGCAGATGAGGAGCATTTTCAGTCAAATGAGAAGCTAAAATTACAGCTAAATAAAATGAAACCAACTACTGCTTCAAAACCTGGAAGACCCACATGTACTGTAAAGCGTCCAGCCCCTCAGGATTATGTCCAGATAGAAATGAAATTGTTAGGTCAGGATTCCACTTTTAAGACTGATGACAATGTATCCGAGCATCCTGAGCCACAACAATTCAGTGACACTTCATGTAGTGAAACCCATACTCATGATCAACCAAATCATTCTGAACCACCTATTATTAAACATGTGCGAAAACTGCAGCTTCCAAAGACAAGGAAGTTAGTGAGTGATTTTAAACGCTCCTCTTTGAATCAGGTCGAGATGGTTGTAAGTAGTAACATTGAAAAAGTGCAGTTACGTCTCTATCACCTGAAATCGATTGAAGATGATGTGTCAAATGTAGATGCAACCTTAATTCGGAAACATATTCCAGATTTTCACAGAGGCTGGCTGTATGACTCTGTAATTGATGCATTTCTGGTTCGAATTACAGGAAAACGGGATACATATTTGTTTGCCCAGTGTGTTTGTGTAACGGCACTGGTTATGGACTTTGGTCTTACACAAATGGAAAAAATTCCATCGAAGATAGTATCAGATGTGGATAGGACAAAGCCTCACAGCATGATGTGGCCATATACTGATTTTGGACATGTAGAGGTAATATTCTTTCCTTATAATCTTGGTAGTACACACTGGACATTGTTTGTTGCTGACTGCAAGCTCAATACTATCACATTTTATGATCCCATGAGAGTGGCTGCAGCACCAGCAGACACTAAGATAGTAAGGAAGATTGTTGATCTTCTGTGTGTCAAATTTGAAATACAGCCAAACCAGTGGAAACTCTGTTTTTCAGCAAAACACCCAGTTCAGCTAGACAGTATCAGCTGTGGTGTGTTTATCTGCTATTATGCCAGCTGCATCATCAAGGGAGACCCTATGGCTGAAACCCTTGACCATCATGACTATAGAAAAGTCATTTATAAAACAATTGACAGAAAGTGCCTGCAGAGGTTGCATAGACAGTCGTCGGCTACAGACTGTATTGTATGTCAAAACAAACATGTAAGCACTGAATCTGAATGGGTTATGTGTAGAGATTGTAAACAATGGTACCACTGTAAATGTGCACATGTTCAATATGATGCAGTTTCTCGTAGAAATTTTATTTTTATTTGTGCTAATGCTGAATGATTTCTGAAGTTAGTTCTGTGGTCCTGAATTGTTTATTGGAGTCATATTATGCCATGTATTTTGTAAAAACAGGCCATGGGTATAGGGATTAGGGAAGTATGGTATGTGTGAGGCATTGCTGCTGCAGCCCTCAAATCTTCTTACGAACAGATATAATATATACCTATTGTTGAAAAATGAGTATTTAAAGCAATATTTGTGACAGAAATATGACTTGGTATGGCAATTCTCCACAGTACCAGTCAACAGCATTATTGCGTGGCTTTGAGAGTTTTCTGCAGCACCAGCATATGCTTAAGATAATGTGGTGCAGTCCGAGTCTGGAGGTCCCGAATCCCGATCTGGATTTTTTTCAGGTCTGGGACTTGCTTGAGCTACCGGGACCCGCATGCACTCTGGAGTTAGGCCAAGGGTGGGCCCATGTGGTCTAAACCTGTAAAAGCTTGTGATAATCTTAAAAAAATTCAGTAAATCTGAAAAATAAAAATAATAAATAAATTAAGAAACATGCTAAAAGTCACAGAAAATCCTTGTGCTAATCTGTGAATTCAGGTATTCAAGATGTCCGCCATTCTCGATTTAATTAAATCCTTGCAACCAAATAAGTATGAACTACAGATAGAAATCGATATAATGTGCTTAAAATGTTTTCCCCCAAGCAATCCAATGAAACCATTTTAATGACAAGTTTAACCTTTAAAGTCTCAAGATGGTGGACGAAATGGCCGCCATTTTCTATCTTATCATAATCAACAAGAAATTCAAATTCTAAAATTATAGAAGTTCAAGAGGGTCTGCAATCTCTGAGTTATCTTTTTTAAATTGTTACCGAATTATACAATTTTAAGCGAATGTTGCTTCTAATGCTTCACATTCTGAGTTTCTCTGGGTAAATCACATACCAAGTGCTGCTGCACTCCACACTCATATATGGATAAGTCACATACCAAATTGTGTTCAATTCTGTCCAATAGTTTTAGATGAGTTGACACACGCCGACAGATGCACACACCTTGGCGGGACAGCATAATCCACACTTTTCAATAAAATGAGGGCTTAACAAATATATAATTCCTCACTAGTATACTCATCTTCGTGTTCAGTTTATATGATAAAGACTCTCACGATCCTATTTAACCCTTTCAATGACAAATCCCTGAAAGGGTAAATTTACGATTTATAGCATATTCTGTTGAATATTTTGAAATTAATATGACTGGAGCAGAGTTCTGTCGAGGCAGCGGTCTTGCACCATTTAGCACTATAAAATTCACGATTTCCCATCACTGTCTTCATACATAGGTCAATGCAGGATTTAAGGCCATAGCTAACTTACATATATACGTAACTGACCCCCTATTTGACAAAATGACCAAGTTTTCTAGAGGGAATGGTCTATTTGACCCCACTAATAAACTGGCTCGGCAGAACCCTGCTGGAAGCCATTGCCCCCTGCTACTCACATTAATTTCAAAGTAGTCAACAGTTTGCTTGTATAGTTGCATTGAAAATTAAAATAGGAAATTCATGGGTAAACACGTCAAGATAACTATTATCAACCTCATCTAAAATTGTCATTGCACTCACTAAAGTTTAACTGCAGACCAAGAGAATATTTGAGAAAATTAACATGTTTTGGATTGACTGTCTCTCAGACATGGTTAAAGGACCAGCTATTGAATATTCTCAAAGTAATGTGACTGGAAGGTGTTTCTGCCATAGGCAGCAGCAGCGTCCAGTCAAATTACTTTCAAAATGTTCAACCTAATTATTACACAACAAACAAGAGCAATCAGAGAGTGCAGACCCTTTGCCTCCTGTTTGGCCGTTTCTGCGACATTGACATTGTAACAGATTTTCTGATTCCTCGGATCACACTCAAAGGTGTAAAATCCTAGTGTATACTCACACCCGTGGTTATGTTAAGATATGGGCAAAATCGTACTAGTAATTTCCCAGATATCCATCCCTTCAGCATTTAATCCGATCCAAATCCAGGTCCTTTTATCCGGATCATGACTATAATATGGAAATCGTCTTGCACGGCAAGTTCCTTCGTTATGTTAAAGTTACAGCTAAATTGGATTTGTAGCTTTTGAGATACACCTGGATAAGCTGACTGATTGACACGCACACCCACTCGCGATCGCAATACCCTCTTTCCCTTACGGGTCGAGGGTAATAATGTGTTGTAGTGGCAAAGGACCACAATGTTTGGATGATAGTAATAAAATCCCAAAATAGTACTTGTTAAGAGAGTTAATATTTGACTAGTAAAATTCAACAATATGCTAATTTACTCAAGACATCCCTGGGCTAATGATTTCAGATTGGGTCTCAGTAGTCAGTCGCTGAGTGGTAAGTGACTCAGACACAGTTATAGAACCAGTCGTTCTAGTGGTACGTGTATGTGTCTCTGACATGGTTACAGAGCCAGTAATCTGTGTCGTAAGTTTTCTCAAATATTCTCTTGGTCGGCAAATGAATATTTCCCCAGACAACTGCTGTAGCTATTTCTTGCTTGCTTGACCATGAACGGTTTAGCACAAGGAGGATTTTCTCAGACTCTTGGTATGTTTTACATTATTTATATGGACGTTTGCTGATAACCTGAGCATGTTACCAATCTTTTCCAGGTTTGCTGTTTAACTGAGCTCTTGGCCTAAATCTCAAACCTTGGCCTTTGAATTTTGTATAACCTGCTTTGGGTGCTATCTACTGAACATTATCCCCTGCTGGTGAGTAGCAATATTCGGCAAGTAGTTACAAATGGTGACAGGAATATTTTGGTTCCGTAAATTAATTATTACATATGCAAAATTATGTATTTTGTAGTCCTGACTGTTATCACGATTTTGCTGTTTTTCCACATAGATAATTAAAAGTAAGATCTTATTCTTAGTTGTGACTCTCAACTGGTATAAGTCAATTTGTCTGTCAGTCTGTCAGTCGGTCTCTGGCTTCCTGTCCATTTTTTAACATTTCTGGCAAAGCTACCTAAGTAGCAGCTATAGCGCACTTGTTCTTATTAATCTGCATGCACATCCAAACTTTTCTTATAGGATCTTTAGAATTATCGATTTTATTATTATTATTATTATTATTATTATTATTATTCACTGTCCGAAATGTTTTTAAGATGCCCAAATTTTGTCCTTGTTGTAAATCATATTTCTATGACAGTCAGATATGCAAAATCTTAGTTAGCCACCAGAATACTAAGTTGATTCACGAAATAAAATCCTTTGACTGTAATACTTTTTCACTAATTGCAGATACATGATTTTCACCTGATTCAGTGATTCAGTAAATATTTTCTAGTTTATTTATTCACTGTTTGGCCCTGTATTTTTAGGCATTTATCATGTCATCACGGTACTCTAATTTTGATAACTTTATGCATCGTACTCAATTCTCTCTGAATCAGTGCTTTTCTCACAAAGCAATCTTAATAGGGACTAGTAAAGGGTTTGTTTTACAAAAGGCTGATAAAACAAATTTTGTGGAGTACTGGTGTGAAAGCGGGGGAACAGCAGCTAGGCTAGTTTCAATGCTCCAGTCTAGAATAGTGGATACCGTCAATAGACATCACCATATTGTGTTTTATATCTGGGCTGGCACTTGTGATCTATCCTGCAAGCGTGGTCGGTTTTTTTTATCTGAGGAATGAGGATAACGATCTTGCAGTAGAACGCATTTGCCAACAATTCCAGAGAGCTATAGATATAGTAAGACAATATGGACAAACGGTGAAGTTTATTGATGTTCCGGCATATTCTTTACAAAAATTCAATTAATCCAAGGGTCATGGGAATCCTAGCATTTTTAGAACAGATGAAGATAAGCTGCATGAACAAATTCTTCTTCTAAATTCTAGAATTATGCGAATTAATGCCTCTATTAATCAGGGCACTTTAAAATTTAGCGTTGATATCGTAAAACGTCGTACGGATAAGGGTACCCGGAATTGCGTTCGCTACTCATATACTTTTACATATTTATATGATGGCCTTCATGCTCACCGCCATATAAATGCATTTTGGCTCCACAAGCTGCATTTGGATGTTATTAGATGCTGTACTAGAACTGGCAGGGCTTCCACTAATTTCTAAACATGGGACCTTTTGGACTTCCTGGGTAATATTTTTGGAAGTACAGTGTACTAACAGGAAACATGGGATTTTACAGTGGTTCACATACATGTAATTTGCTTTTAGCTGTCTTGCTACTGCAAGCCACCCGACAATAATTTTAGTGAACAAAGACTTGACTTGCTGAATATTTTGAACACAATTTGACTGAAAGTTGCTGGTGGCTTAGGCACCAACAACTTTCAGTCAAATTGTTTTTAAAATATTTAACGGGTTCAAAGATATAACACCTGGAATATGTTGTCTGCAAAAACTCAGCAGTCCGACGATTAAAATCGCTGTTTAAGTGGTGTCAGGGAAAAAAAGGGGTTCGTAACGGCCTTCAAACATCAGGAGTATAGCACTCCCTGAGAACTGGATCATTCTCTTGAAAGGAGCATCACATTCTCCATAGGGGCAGCAGTTTTCTGCAAAATAGAAAATTAACGGAAATCACCATTGTTCTTTTGATAAATTAGCCTCATTAACATGTGTATTTAACCCTTATAGACCAGAAATTACAAATTCTTTATGAGAAAGAAATAAAGAAAAAGAAATAAATTTGTTTCAAAATATTCAACAATACATGTGAGTGTGAAAATGTTTCTATCTAATTCCAGTCGAATTTGTTTCAAATTATTCAATAGCTTTCGTGTATAATTCTCTTTAACCCTTTAATGGTCAAGCCGGCCAAAACCGGCCTCTGCAGTGGTCTTGGGGAATGTCCATTTCCAGGCCAATAGAATACTATTTTTGAAAATTTACAACTAGAATTCCTGCCTGGCTCGATAACCGAGCCAGTCATTCCAGTGGTAAATTTTCAAAAATAGGCCTCCTGGCCTGCAAATAGACATTCAATAAGCAAATAATTTGATTTTCTTGACCAAATTTGACCATTAAAGTGTTAATTTGAAATTTCAATGGTTAAAGATTTAATGGCCGAGAATTCACAGGTGTGATTATAGGTCCTTGACGAAGCCTCATCTTATTTGGTTCAGTCCATTCATCCATCCATTCATCTTGCTGAAGATGTGTAAATCCTTTTGAAAGAAGTCTCTTATTTTTGGGGTATGTCCATCAATCCTTTCAGGATTCCTTCCATCAGTACATTCGTTTTTAGTAGACCTTTGAAAAGAATTTTTTTGTCGATCGCAAGTTCTACTTGGAGCATATCATGAGACATCACATGTATGTTAATTGTGTGTGGAAGATGTCTCATACCTATGTTTCTGGGCGGCTTTAGATGTTTGGCCCGATAAGGCCGTATCATTTGCTCTGTCTGTGGTTATTATTAACAGCAAAATCGTGATATCTGTTTTATTAATTCTTCATTTTCAATTTATTTGGGACATTAAATTTAGTTGGACATATGAAGACTGCGTGGCAATATATGTTTGGCCCGATGACACCCATATGTTCAACATTTATTACTCATGACTCCTGGATTTCACGATAACTGGCAGAGAATATTTAGATACCAGTTCTGATTATCAGATATCGGAGCTTATATGTGACCTGCGTGCCTTTAGATGTTTGGCCTGATGAGTCCGTATCATTTGCTCTGTCAGTGGTTATTATTAACAGCAAAATCATGATATCTGTTTTATTAATTCTTCATTTTCAATTTATTTGGGACATTAAATTTAGTTGGACATATGAAGACTGCGTGGCAATATATGTTTGGCCCGATGACACCCATATGTTCAACATTTATTACTCCTGACTCCTGGATTTCAAGATAACTGGCAGAGAAGATTTAGATACCAGTTCTGATTATCAGATATCGGAGCTTATATGTGACCTGTGTGCCTTTAGATGTTTGGCCTGATGAGTCCGTATCATTTGCTCTGTCGATGGTTATTATTAACAGCAAAATCGTGATATCTGTTTTATTAATTCTTCATTTTCAATTTATTTGGGACATTAAATGTAGTTGGATATATGAAGACTGCGTGGCAATATATGTTTGGCCCGATGACACCCATATGTTCAACAGTTATTACTTGTGAACATCATAGCCAGCAGGGGAAGTTTACAATGTAGATAGATGCTAGTGACAGCCAGCACTTACACCAGCAAGCGCAAATACCCTATAGCTGCGACATTTATCTTAGCCCACTTATGCGAAGTTGGCCCACAGTGCGCTTATGATATTATGACTGTCCATCATCCGTCTGTCAACTTTTGTATGAGATATGCAATGAGATGTTTATTGATTTCTGTGCAACTTACCCAGCATGCATTCCTAACCAGCGTACAGTACGCTGACTTCGTATTCATTTTAACTAGTGGAGGCCATATCCGTTGAGTCTATTGCCATGATTGTAAATGCAGGGATTTCCCAAGGAAAAAGTCCATGGTCATTTGTCAGCCAGCTCTTGAAGCATAGGCATGCGGTATGTATTCACGAAAGTACGTTCAACCGCTTGTATTTCAATACTGTTCAGCACAAGTGTGTAAATTTCAAAGAGAATATATGAGAAAGCTGTTGTATACTTTGACAATAATGTGTGTAACGGTTGTTGTTTTTAAGGGCAGCAACATCATTATTAGGCAATGTAATTGCTACGTGCCACAGATTTTATACAAATCTCAATGAAAATTGTTGCTGCAGTAGCTTTCAGTATAATATTCTAAAATAATCAACAAAGCCTTCAGTCGAAACTTCAAATCTGCAACAATTGTCACTGAAAATTATGATGGTTATTTTAATTTGAATGAATGTTGTTGCTGTCATTGAAAGCAAGAACTTCCATGCACATTGTCAAAGTACATGTATGCAACAGTGTTCTCGGATTTTCTCCTGGAAAGTAATACACTTGCACTGAAGAGCATCGAAATCTGTACCACATGGTTATACATCAAGAGCTGGCAGACAAATGACTAGTTGCAGGTGCAGATGGCATCTTTCTTTGAGAAATTATGGTCTGTATAGACAATATATTCAACTAATAATACGCAGCCCAATAGTTACAACAAATATTGAGTCAGGCATTGCACGTGGCAACATTGCATGCTGGGTAAATTGCATAGAAATCAACCACAGTTTCTATTTAATGGGACACGAGAACTTTAAAATTGGCCCTGCAGCCTGAAATAATTAACTGGAACACTCGGAAAATAAAAGATGATGGTATCTGATCTTGTGTTTGCTTTAACCCTTTAACACGCATATCAGCCAAAAAACGACTTCTGCAGTGATCTTGAGAAATGTCCATTTGCAGACGAAAAGAAAGCTATTTTTGGAAATTTACCACTGGAATGACTGGCTCGATAACCGAGCCAGTCGTTACAGCGGTAAATTTTCAAAAATAGCTTTCCTTTCGTCTGCAAATTGACATTTTCTATGAGAAAATTAAAATTTTAATGAATAAATTTGAGGGTTAATATTGAAGTCTTTTTTCAAATATTGTGGTTCATGGTGAGCACGACAAGCCATTGTTACAATTGGTTTTAAACATTCCTGTACTAGAAAATCCTGTGACACATAATTATGGCCACTCACCGGATGGTGTGGAAGCCCTATAGTAATCACTGCGTCTGTGTCCATCTGTCAACAAAATCTCTTAAACAGCATATCATACAGAACCAGTTCAGATATTTTAATGAAACTTGGTGTATGCCTCAGTTATGATATGCAGATGTGCCCTTTGAAGAATTCACCTTTATAGGTCCAACATTTTTGGTGAAAATTGGCTTTTTAATAAGAGATTTTTGTCAATGTTCTCATAAACAGCATATTTTTTGTTTTTTATTTTTTTATTTGTAATAATATGGCTTTGAATAAAATTGGTATCTACTACATAGAGAAAGGTATTTTCAGTGATTGCGTGGCCCTCTGAGTCAAACAACATTTTCTAGTATTCATCAATCTCTCAGCAACTAAGTCAAAACTGATCGACCTCATTAAAAAGGCATAATTCTAACCAAAGTTGTGATGTTTGAAAAATACCAGATAAAAAATTAATGTACACATGTATATAATATGCCGTCTTCTGACATGTCTGATGGCTCTTGTTGATAATTAAGTTTTGATGTTATTACCCTTTGATAAATTTGTGTATATAATTATTTATATATTATATATATTATCCACACGTTTTGAAAAACCCTCAGGATATTAACATCGCCTCTGTCTGTCCGTCCATCATGCTATCGCCTTCCCTACCATTGGGTGGAATTCAACCAAATTTGGTATGTGCGTAACCCATATGATGGCGCTTTGCAAGACAACATTGAGATTTGACCCCTGTGGGTCAGGGAGTGGGGTCAACAGGTCAAATATCTTAAAAGCCTTCCGTGACTTAGTTCCTCCCAAACCATTGTGTGGTGGTAGGGGCCACACTACCGATTAGCCGCTTAGCCAACCAAAAAGAATTTTGAATTGGCTAATAGAAATCTGGATTGACTAGTAATGAGGGCTAAAACCACTTAGTGCTGCTCTTCAGATCTTCTTCATATTGTGAGAAATACTGTTGAATATTTTGAAATTAATTTGCCGGGAAGCCATTGCTGCCTATTCAACAACTTTCTTGTATACTGCCTCAAATTCTATTAAGTGTACATCTATTTCGATTCATAAGTGAAAGGGTTGGCAATCTTTACCATAGTGCTGAATATTAAATTGTTCTTGGTTAAAGAAATGCGAAATTGAGTAAAAGAAATTCCATTTGGCTAAATGGCTATAAAGAAAATTTTAGTAGAAAAAGTCAAATATCCAAAAAATCACTGCCACACAGTCTCACAAACCGTTGTGTGAAATTTGACCAAAATTGGTATGTGTTTTACCCATATAATCGTCGATTGCAGGACGACATTTACATGTGGTTACACACACACACACACACACACACACACACACACACACACACACACACCACACACACACACACACACACACACACACACACACACACACACACACATACCCCAGGGTGGGGGGGATGATGGTTTAAGAGGTCAAAATGAATGCGGGGATTTGCGATGATGACCGGGCAATCTAGTATTGTAAAATTTACAATAATATTCCGCTAAGCTACATGTTTATCACCACAATAACAACGGTATCTGTTTCTATTTTCAGTGCACAATTCAGTGAAACAGGAGTACAATACTACATGTGGCAGACTACAGTACGGAATTGTATATAGATATATTTTGCACGTATTTATAACTTTTTGTAGGCATGCCATCATGTGGCACATGTAGTGCCTAACTCCTAGAGGTAGTGCTTATGCTTAACAATTTCAACAACAAATCCCTGAAAATTTACATTCTTTACGATTTATAGATATTCTGTTGAACATTTTGAAATTAACGGGAAGGCAGCAATCGTTTCCAGTCATTAATTTCACCATATTCAACAGCTTCCCTGTATGTTTGCACTGAGATTAGGATACAGGGAAGGTATATGTGAAATGGTTAATAGCGATCACCAGCAATCTAATATACTACACTTTACTTTGACTGTTACTAACTCTGATACTCGCAGAACGGTATGATGTATTTGCTTGATTTCTATACTTAGATTGTGGGAAAGCGCATCATTTTACTTTCATTAATAGAACAAGAGCTCTGCAAACCGTACATAATACTCCGTCCTGATGACAAACCAATATATGAGCGGTATTAGAACATAGCGATTTCTTCCTCAGAGCTAGACCAATCAGCTTATGAAGTTTCAAAGCAATCAGCTAAACGGTCATGGAGCTATCGTCCAGAAACCAATTTTCAAGATGTCTGCTAGTGGTTGGTGGGCCATCTTGGATATCGGATCATTGTCGATTTCGATAGGCTTCTTCCGCAGACCCTGTCCAACCACCCTATGCAGTTTCAAAGCGATCTGATAAACGGTGAATTGCTTAGACTGAGGGGGGAAATTACCAGACACTCCTTACGAACCTACTTTCAGAAACTTACCACAGTGCCTGAAATGTTATAATCATTCACCAGGTTGTATAAGGCAACAATAAATGGAATCTTGTAATACGCACTCGTGTACGTATTAAATTTGGTTGAATTCTGCCAGACAGACGGATGTGGTTGCTATATCCCTCAGGGCACTATTTCAAAATGTATAGGGATGATTAGAACTTACAGTACTTACCTTTGTTACAATTACAGTAATGGTGTAGTTTGTATGTGTACACCACAAATTGGGCCACAAATCTGATTTAGTTTCTCTTGAATTTACATTTACCTGAATCTAAAAGGATGAAACCCAAAAATGTGTTCACACTCATGTTAAGCAGGTAGCCCATGGATATAAGTTGAGTCAGGTAAAATACAGTATAATGACACAAATCTGATAGCATAAATGTAGAGAACATTTAAATTCAACAAAATTGTATAACAACCTGTAACAAATCTGATCATCTAATCTTTGCATTGTCATTTGTGCAATCAATCCGATCTCAAACATGCGATTTGTGGGCTTGGAAATTAGATGTATGTAAAATAATAAATATTGTAGTCAATAGTTAATTATCTTAATTAGCACCAATAATAAAACATTCAGCCAGTGCATATACTTTGAGCTATTTAGTACCAGATATATTAACGCAATACTAATCTCACCTCAAATGTTCTATAGATTCAATATCATTCACCTCCCAGCATTTTTCCTTATCTGTATCACATTGATTGGCTTTTTAACATTGCATTAATATTAAGCTGTGGTTGCTGTCATTTTGTATCTTCAAACGATAATGTGTGATATCATATAGGTGCCAATACAACATATTCGTTATCAATAATTATCATGTTTAATATTTTTAGTTTTAGTTTTTAGTTTTTTTCTGATTACGGTAGTGGAAAAGTATATCATGGCAACCTCCATAGATAAATGTATTAACATAAAGCTATTAACCCTTTAACCCTCAAGTCAGCAAAAATGGCTTCTGCAGTGGTCTTGGGAAATGCTAATTTGCAGACTATTTTTGAAAATTTTCCACTGGAATGACTGGCTCAAAGCCAGCTATTCCAGTGAAACATTTTCAAAAATGCTGGTACGTCTAGTTGGTCTACAAATGGACATTTTCTATGAGAAAGCTGACATTTTCCTGAACAAATTTGAGTGTTAAAGGTTTAAGGCCTGAATATCTTTCTTTAATTGCATGATAAAAAGCTTAAAATGGCATGCATAGTTTATGAGTGGCATGTTATATTACATGAGAAGCTTTTATTTTTCAAAATGGTAATCTCTTGGAAATTATTAATTTATGGAGCATATACACATAGTCTCCAATATTGAAGTGCTTGTCGAGAGTGCCAGTTTCTGTTTTACACTGAATTTAAGGCATTAGGTGCACTACGATGAATTATGAGAAGCTAAAATAAGAAAGTAAATTCTATTAAATTCATGTGAGCCATGAAAGAGAGTAACTCTTATTTTTTTTGGAGTCTTACCAGTCAATCCGCTTTGGACAGTTAAGTCGCTGCTTCATAGTCGGCACATGTATTCTATCATTACCACCCTTCTACTTTATCTGCCCTATCATTACTCCGGCTGTCCCCATGTTCTATGCTTTCCCTGAGTGGCCGCAGGGCAAAGACCTAACTCTACGAGTAGAGCTATTACTAACAACTAGGGTTCTATCTACCTATCTCGATGTGGTGTCTATAGTGTCGGTTATGAACTAACTCTGCTGTCCTTTATTTGCAAACTTTAACCACACTGCAAGGATACAAGCTTTTTCATGTTCTTAGTATACATCATATCAAGATAATATGACACCATGTCTAGATTAACAGTATTAATATCCTTCAAATCTTGTCATAACTCTGACTCTTTTACTACTCATACATGTAGCAATCCAAAACATGCTAATAACATATCTCTACTATAACGGAATGAATGAATAATTGGTGCAGTCAATCTACATGTATGTATAATCAACATCTATAGCTACACAGATTCAACCACACCATATTCAGAATGCCTGGATATATTTACATGTACATCAAATCTTCAAAAAGTACTCTAATCCACACAAGTGTGTGTGTGGTCACATGAATGACTGTCACAGTATTTCACAGGAGCCATAGTATGAAGTCAGATTAATGATAAAATAATCAGCCATGTTTTTCCAACAACTACGGTACATGTATCTATGGATGTGAGCTATGAATGCTAAGCAAAACAAAAAAGATTGTTACCTTTGTTAAGAAAAGACAATGGGAAAAGGTGAATAGCTGCATACATGTATTTATGGCAGTAACAGAAGTATGAGCAATGGAAGATGGCTGAGCAAGCTACAGAAAGGCTATCATACACTCCAAAGTTGCTGTGTCTGAGAGGCTGTATGCAAATGAGAATGATCTGCTATTTAGTGGCGGCTGACATTCTGTAATAATACAGCACTGGTCGCCAGCATAATGTTTTAAGACAATTGATAATCAAAGAGGATAGTTAACGGTTTGTCAATTTCAAGCAAATAAAATTCAATCTCCAAAATCAGAAAAACAGTAGAAAGATATGACAACAAATCCGAAGGTTTGATCAAATTAAAGTTCAGACAACATGGGCTCTAGTTTTTATGTCAGACCACTACTCAAGACTATACACTACAGTACATGTATATATCTCTTTATTCAGTGTGGTGCTCTGCATAAGTTTTTGTAAGTAGTCTGAAATGCCTTAAAACATTGTAATCCAAAATCTTGGTGCCGTCCTCTCGTATGTTTTGATTAATGATCTTAGTAAAATAAAACTAGAATAATAGATTGTTGTGCTCTGACACACTCAGGAATACTTTCTAAAATGTTGTTCCAAACACTAAAGAAATTTTAGCTGGCTCATCCGATTATAGTGTATGCCTTTGATGGACTGCCCATTCTGATTTTGTACATGTTTAATTATACTGTAATCATTTAATGGTCATGCAGGCCATAACCAGCCTCTGCAATGGTCTTTAGAAATGTGATTATGTCCATTTGCAGATCTAGAAGACCTATTTTTAAAATGTTACCACTGGAATGTACAGCTCGATAACCTGGCCAGTCATTGATTTCAATGGTAAATTTTCAAAAACTGTTTCTGCAAATGGACATTCAATAAGCAAATATTTTGATGTTCTTGACGAACTCTCACCATGAAAGGGTTAAAATAGTAAATAAATAAATAACCTTTAATTGGTGGGGGGGGGGAGAAATTATTCAGGTGGTCATTGCTTTCAATAGTATGGTTCATGATAAATGACTAATATTTAATAGTTTAAAACTTGATTGTAATATACATTGTACAAATATGCAAATTTATACACTAGTTAATATATATGCTATCTACACTTGTCAGGCCTCTCAATCTACCATCTACATGCATATCACTGTTCACTTTATTTCTAATTCACTCACTGATCATCGCTTGCTCAATCTACAAATGCATGCTCATATTATAGTTGTTGTGGCTCGGCAAATGTTAACATGTAATACTACCGCCTACCGGTATATTAAGAACATCTCTAAAACAATTTATAAATGTAAATTATAACTACCGCCATAATAAGTGTACATGGATTAAGAATATATAATCTATTAAAATTATTTAGGAAATTATTTAGGAAGTGTGTGTGTGCGTGTGCGCACGCGTGTGTGTGCATGCGTTCAGTTTTTGTGATGTTGCTTCTACTTGCAGTATTTTTTATTATTAAACTCTGAGGACATATGTAGGTTGGATTGTGGACACATGGGTCAGATCAAAAAGTCCCATTAGCGTTAGGGATGTAATTTGAAAGAATAATGTCAAATCAAAATCAGTGGAAGTAAGAAATGATTGCTTGTTTTTACATATAGAAGCATAGTTAGGTCTACAATATTCCTAAAATATTAATGGACCGCCATGTAATTAATTCAGGTAAGAGGGAAGCTAGTCATTGATCCAACCATTAGAACTACATGTACACAATATAATTAGTAAAGTAAACTAAATTGTCATTGTTCTATTAATTGCTTCAAGCCATCACTCACCACACGTGCACGTGCACGGTGCACCATAAATTGCAATACACACTAGGGATTGGTTTTTGTCGTATATAAAATGTTAATTATTTGAATTTATAAATTGTAAATACTATTATTAGTAGCAAACATTTGAATGTTCAATATAGCAATTGGATCCATTAATCTATCTGTATAATTATATGAATATATAAATTGTAAATAGTATTATTGTTGGCGCCAATATAGCAATTGGCTCGTTTAATAGCTCATGTTTCTAAGGTTAAACACTGGACCCAATGTTAGATACATGCTTCTGTATAATGAAAGGGAATGACAGATTACACCTTGTAATCCGAAGCTCAAGGTCACTGTGTCCTTGCTAAAAGCTAGTTTGTTTCAAGACTAACATTTTGTATTTAGCTTAACTTAGCAGTTTATATCTCATAATTCATTGCAAGATTGTAATATCGAGCTTTATGGTTGCATTGCAGCCACATTTCTGGTTGTGTTTAGCTTCATATCCCGCCCTCTATTTCAGGATTGGAGTAAAGCTTATTTGAACCAATCATATGGTTGTCTATACTCATATGTCCCAACACAATGATATTTTAATCATAAGGTCAAAGCCATTATGAACTTGGTAAAAATGTTAATCGATTGTTTTATTTATAGGCCATTAAGTGATCCTATTTTTCTGGACTGGTGCTCGTCATCCATCTATTTGTCTGCCCGTTTCTTTTTCAGGCCAGATCTCTAAAGGTTTTGAAACTACACTTGCAATTCTTTTTCGGTGGATATAGTACTACATGTATCAAACAGAGTTTCATGATTTCGTTTTAACTACTTATTGCGTATGTGACTGTTGTGTTTAATTGAAACACTTGTTTGTAAATAGTATAACTTTGAATTTACAATTTGTAAATATTAAATAATTATTAATTGCTTTTGTGTCACAACCTTGAATCCATCCTACAATCTGCTTATGTAAGTCTATATGCTTGTAGATAATATTTGCTGCTTTTACTAACATCGTATTACTACTAACACTTCAGAGGACTTATGTGGAATCCGTTAGGAAACAGCACACACAATAATTGCTAGTGTAAACAATGTAGGCTGTTTAAAGTGCTTACATTTGTCATGGCCTGTTGCGATCTTGCAAAAAATGATGTAGCTATTTACCTAGTCATAGAAGACATTTCTCTCACTCAGTGCTGATACTTGAAACTCAAAGGTTTTAAAACATTCTTGAACATGGTTAAGAGATCCTTCAAAATTGTCGAAATTAACTTCTTCCGTGTGTTATGCATCAAATTGATACAAGACACACCTTTAGGCTATGATGCGTCAATTTTTATTAAAACTATGTCAGTATGTCCTTTTCACTGTTCTGACTGTCATTGAAAATTTCATAGGTCTCCATTATTTTTGTGCGGGGCATAGTTTCAAGAATTTTTCGCATAGTAATGACCAATCATGGTTTAATAATATGCTGTAGTCTCATAGAAACCAATGCACTGATTATACAGCCGACTGGGCTAGTATTATAAGTATCCTACCCATTATAATTGTTATTTGCCGATTATGTGACAGATTCCACATCGTCCTCTGGGCATGCTACAATTTTTTTTGCATGTCCACGGCTCCTTTCCAGTTGATAAGCTAATCTGGAATTTTGGGTAAGTCGTGCTGATGAGCCATAATGATGGTGAAACATGCTGCAAACACACTAATATTTACAACTCACATAATACTCACATATATACATACCGAAAAGAGTTATGCATACTAGCTTCATACATGTCATATATGATTGTAAACAATGAAATGGAGTGAACAAGGTATCCTCGGCCAAGCTATGCTATAATAAGGTAAGTTAACCTGTGCTACTCTACACTAAGCTATCCTAGTATAAGCTAAGGTATGCTACGCTAGGCTACTCTTCACTAAGCTATGCTAGTCTAAGCAAACCTATGTTAAGTTATGCTAGACTAAGCTATGTTAGGCTAAGTTAAGCTAAAATAGTCTAATCTAAGTCACGCTAAGCTATGCTAAGTAAGACTAAGCTAAGGCAAGCTATGAAAAGCTAAGCTATGCTAATATAGTCTAAGCTAACATATGCTAAGGCCTAGTCAAGCGCTGGCTAAGGCCTAATTAAGGCCTAGTCTAGCGTGATGAAGGCCTAAGTCAGGCCTAGCAGAGTTGCCTGGCTAATGCCCAGACCTGTAAGACCGAGCAAATCCTAGGTAACTCCTAGTCAAGCCTGGATATGGCCTAGGTAAGGCATACGTAATAGCTAACCAAGCCTAGCCAAGGCTTGAATAAGGCCTATCCAAGCTGAGCTAATGTCAAGGTAAGGTCAGGTTTATGTAAGCCCTACCCAAGCCTAGCTATGACCTATGTAACTTAGGGATAGCCAGGCTCAGAGGGGCCTAGCTAAGAAGTATGTAAACCTAGTTAAGCCTGGTTACGGCCTAGCTCAGGTCTACGTATGGCGAGTCACGTATAGCTAACTCCTAACCAGGCCTGACTAAGGCCTAGATAATCGCTATGTAAGTTTAGCTAAGGCCTAGGTAATACCTAGCCAAGATCTAGCCATAGCCAAGACTAGCCAAGGTCTACGCAAGCCTAGTCAAGCTTAGCTTAGACTAGCCTAGCTTAGCACTTAGGTTAGCTTAGACTAACATAGCATAAAATAGCTTTGGTTAGACAAACATAGTTTGTGATAGCTTTAAACAACTCAGTATAGCTTAGCTTAGCTTGGCTGTGATTAGCTTAGCCTAGATTAGCTTAGCTTAGACTAGCATAGCTTAGCTTAGACGAGCATAGCTTAACATAGCATACGTTAGTTTAGATTAGCTTAGCGTAGACTGGCACAGCTTAGCTTACCTTAGTATAGCATAGTTTAGCATAGCCGAGTATATCTTAGCTCAGCTGCGTATCTCGTAGGTTAGCCCAGTATAGCGTAGTTTAGCCCAGCATAGCATTGCTTAGCCTAGCATAGCATAGCTTAGACTAGTATAGCATAGCTTATTGTGGACTAGTAGAGCATAGCTTGGACTAGACTAGTATAGCATAACTTAGATGTGGCCTAGTATAGCATAGCTTAGACTACACTAGCATAGCATAGCTTAGACTAGTATAGCATTGGCCTAGTATTACCTGGCCTTAGATAGGCATTGATAGTCCTTACGTATGCCTTAGCTAGTCCTTATTTAGGCTGGACTATGCTTAGCTATGCTTGACTAGAACGTACCTAGACGTTCGCTATATGCTCTGCTTACCTAGGCTTGACTAGGGCTTGGTGAGGCTTGAGTATGCCTTAACTAAGACTTAGCCAGGCCTGGCTATGCCTTTTTACAAAGATAGTCTAAGTTTTACACAGGCCGGATCGAAGTTTGGATCGGCCTTATCTAGGCCTTAGCCATGGTTGCCTAGGCCTTATCTAAGATTTATATAGGCCTTAGCCAGGCTTGACTAGGCCTTATTTAGACCTATCTAAGCTTGCTTGGTTTTACCTGAACCTTAGATTAGTATAGCTAAGCTTAGACTAGCTTAGCTTAGCGTGGCAAAGCTTTCTTTAGACTAGCTTCGCTTAGACTAGCATAGCTCAGCTTAGACTAGCATAGATTACCATATCTTAGCTTGGAATAGCTTAGACTAGTATAGCTTACATTAGAATAGATTAGCTTTGCATAGGTTAGCTTATACTACCCTAACTTAGACTAGCTAGCATAGCTTAGCTTAGAGTAACATAACTTAGCATACTTTAGATTATACTATCTTAGTTTAGCTTAGCCTAGCATAGCTTAGATCAGACGAACATACCATAGCTTAGCTTAGCTCAGGTTAGACTAGCATAGCTTATCATAACTTTGATAGCTTAGTGTAGACCAGTATAGCATAACATAGATTTGAGTAGATTAGATTTGCTCAGACTAATATAGCATAAGATAGCTAGCTTAGCTTAGACTAGCATAGCTTTTAATAGCTTTGAATAGCTTAGCATTGCATAGCTTACACTAGCATAGCTTACACTAGCATAGGTTAGTCTAGAGTAGCATAGCTTAGCTTAGACGAGCACAGCTTAACATACCATACCTTAGCTTAAACTAGCAGAGCTTAGCCGAGTATATCTTAGCTCAGCGGCGTATCTCGTAGGTTAGCCCAGTAAAGCGTAGTTTAGCCCAGTATAGCATAGCTTAGTTTAGCCTAGCATGGACTAGTATAGCATAGCTTAGCGTGGACTAGTATAGAATGGCTTAGACTAGACTAGTATAGCATAGCTTAGCATGGACTAGATTGGAGTAGACTAGATTGGCCTAGACTGGATTGGCATAGACGGGACTAGGTTTGACTAGACTGGCGTAGACTAGACTGGTCTAGATTAGACTAGACTAGATTGGCCTAGACTAGACTAGATTGGCCTAGACTAGACTAGATATGGCATAGACTAGACTAGACTGGCCTAGACTAGACTAGATATGGCATAGACTAGACTAGACTGGCCTAGAATAGAGTGGCTTAGACTAGACTAGATCGGCCTAGACTAGACTAGATTGGCCTAGACTAGATTGGATTAGACTAGATTGGATACACTACATTGGACTAGACTGGCGTAGACAGGGCTAGACTATACTTGACTGGTTGGCCTACACTGGACTAAATTTGCCTAGCCTGGACTAGATTTGCCTAGATTAGCTTAGACTAGTGGCCTAGACTAGATTGGCTAAACCATACTAGTCCAGGCTGAGTTACGCTATACCAGTCCAGGATAAGCTAAACTATGCTATACCAGTCTAGACTAGACTATGCTATACTATTCTGGGCTAAGTTATGCTAGACTAGTCTAAGCTAAGCTATACTAGTCTAGGCCAAGCTTTGCTAAACTAATCCACGATAAGCTATGCTACACTAGTCTAGGCTAAGCTAAGTTATTCTATATTAGTCTAAGCTAAGTTATTCCATATTAGTCCAGGCCAAGCTATGCTAGACTAGTCTAAGCTAAGCTATACTATACAAGTACAGGCCAAGCTATGCTAGACTAGTCTACGGTAAGCTTTGCTATACTAGTCCAAGCTAAGCTATGCTCTACTAGTCTAGGCTTAGTTGTGATATACTAGTCTAAGCCAAGCTGTAATGGGCTAAGGTTATACTGGGCGAAGCTAAACTAAGCTATACTAGTATAAGCTAAGCTATCCCGGGCTAGGCTAAGTTTAGCTATGATGGGCTAAGCTATATTGACATAAGCTAAGCTATACTGGGCTAAACTAAGCTAAGCGCTACTTGGCTAAGTTAAGCTATACTAGGCTAAGCTAAGAGAAACTAGGCTAAGGTATGTTATACTAGGCTAAGCGAAGCTAGCCTCGGCTAAGCTAAGCTATGCTGGGATAAGCTATACTGGGCTAGGCTAAGTTAGGCTATGATGGACTAAGCTGTACTGGGATAAACTAAGCCATAATGGGATAAACTAAGCTATACTAGGCTAAGTTAAGATAAACTAGGCTTAGATATGTTATACTCAGCTAGGCTAAGCTATCCTTGGCTAAACTAGGCTAAGATATACTCGGCTAAGCTGAAATTTACGCGACTAAACTAACCTAAGATTTTGTCAGCTAAGCTAAACTAAGACAGCTTCCGCTAAGCTAAGATATACTCGGCTAAGCTATGCTATAATAAAGTTACGCTAACATGTGCTAGTCTACACTAAGCTAAGCTATGCTAGTCTAAGCTATTCGCTCCTACTCTACACATAGATAAGCTAGTCTAAGGTATGCTAGTCTAAGCTAACCTATGCTAGTCTAAGCTAAGCTATGTTATGCTATGTAAGGCTAAGATAGCCTAATCATGCTAAGCTATGCTCGTCTACTCTGAGCTAAGCCAAGCTATGCTAGTCTAAACTATGCTAAGATAGTCTAAGCTAACATATGCTAAGCTATGCTAAGCTAATATATGCTGGCCTAAGCTGAGCTATGCTAGTATAAGCTAAGCTAAAGTAATCTATGTTACTCTAAGCTAAGCTATGCTATTATAAGTTAAGCTAGTCTAAGCAAAGCTATGACATGCTAATATAAGCTAAGCTATGCTAGTTTAAGCTAAGCTAGTCTAAGATAAGATAATCTAGTATAAGCGAAGTTTATGCTAAGCTATGCTAGTCTAAGCTATGCTAGTCCAGTCTAAACTGGACTATCTAGGCATAGACAAGAATATGTAATCTCTGCTCAGGCTAGCCTTATGCCAAGCGTAAGGATAGTGTAGGCTAAGCTAGCCTAGATGCAACGTCTAGGGTAGCATACAGTGGCTGGTTAAGGCCTAGGTGATGCCTATTCAAGCCTGGTTAATGCTATGGGGTAGTTAAGGCCTAGTCAAGCCCTGGCTAAGGCCTAATTAAGGCCTAGTCTAGCTTGACGAAGGCCTAGGTCAGGCCTAGCAAAGTTGTCTGGCTAATGCCCAGACCTGTAAGACATAGCAAATCCTGGCTAAAGCCTAGGTAACTCCTAGTTAAGCCTGGATAAGGCCTACGTAAGGCATACGTAATGGCTAACCAAGCGTAGCCAAGGCTTGAATAAGGCATATTCAAGCTGAGCTAATGTCAAGGTAAGGTCAGGTTTATGTAAGTCCTACCCAAGCCTAGCTATGCCCTATGTAACTTATGGATAGCCAAGTCTAGATAAGGCCTAGCTAAGAAGTATGTAAGCCTAGTTAAGCATGGTTAAGGCCTAGCTGAGGTCTATGTATGGCGAGTCGCGTATAGCTAACACCTAAACAGGCCTAGATAATCGCTATGTAAATTTAGCTAAGGCCTAGGTAATACCTAGCCAAGCTAGGCCAGGATCTAGCCATAGCCAAGACTAGGCATAGCCAAGACTAGCTAAGGTCTATGCAAGCCTAGTAAAGCTTAGCTTAGCTTAGACTAGCCTAGCTTAGCACTTAGGTTAGCTTAGACTAACATCGCATAAAATCGCTTTGGTTAGACAAACATAGTTTATGATAGCTTTAAACAACTCAGTATAGCTTAACTTAGCTCGGCTGGGCTTAGCTTAGACTAGCTTAGCCTAGACTAGCTTAGATTAGACTAGCATGGCTTAACTTTTACTTGCATAGATACCATATCTTGCTTTATTAGCTTAGCCAAGCATAGCTTGGCTTATCTTAGACCAGTATAGATTGGCTTAGCATAGGTTACCGTAGACTACCTTAGACTAGCATAAATTAGCATATCTTTGCTTAGGCTATCATAGCTTAAGTAGCTTAGCTTGGACTAGCATAGCTTTTAATAGCTTACCTTAGACTAACTTAGCATAGCTTAGCCTAACATATCCTAGACTAGCATATTTTAGTGTAGTGTAGCATAGCTTAGCTTAGACGAGCATAACTTAGCATAGCATACCTTAGCTTAGACTAGCGTAGACTGGTATAGCTTAGCTTACCTTGATAAAGCATAGTTTAGGCGAGTATAACTTAGCTTAGCGGATATATCTTAGGTTACCTTAGCCGAGTATGGCTCTAGCCTAGCCGAGTATAGCTGAGCTTAGCCCAGTATATCTTAGCTTAGCCAACTCTAGCTTAGCTTAGCACATTATAGTCTAGTTTAGCCCACTTTAGCTTAGCTTAGTCCAGTATAACATAGCTTAGCCGACTTTAGTTTAGCTTATCCCTGCCCAGCTTAGTTTAGACTGGTATATCATAGCTTAGAATAGATTAGTATAGCTTAGCCAAGACTATTATAGCTTTGCCTAGACTAGCATAGCTTAGACTAGTATAGCTTAGATTAAACTATTATAGCTTAGACTAGTATAGCTTAAACTAGTATAGCTTAGATTAGTATGGCTAACATACCTTATCCTTAAGATTAGCCTAACATCGGCTAGCCTAGGCATAGCTTTGTTTAGACTAACTTAGCTTAAACTAGCATAGCTTAGTTTAGACTACGATAGATTACCATATCTTAGCTTAGAATAGCTCAGAATAGATTAGCTTAGCACATGTTAGCTTATACCACCTTAGCTTAGACTAGCACAGCTTAGCGTAGACTAACATAACTTGGCATAGCTTAGCTTATGCTATCATAGCCTAGTTTAGACTATCTTGGCTTAGCTTTTCATAGCTTAGCATAGCGTAGATCAGACTTATCATAGACTACCTTAGCTTAGCTTAGACTAGTATAGCTTAGCACAGCTTAGTGTAGCATAACGTATATTAAATTAGATTAGCTTAGCGTAGACTAACATAGCACAAATTAGGTTAGACTAGATAGGGTATAGACTAGACTAGATTGGCCTAGACTAGATAGGGTATAGACTAGACTAGATTGGCCTAGATTAGACTAGATTGACCTAGACTGGATTGGCCTAGACTGGATTGGACTAGACTAGATTGGAGTGGACTAGATTGGCCTAGACTAGACTGGAATGGCCTAGACTAGATTAGCTTAGTGTAGACCAGCATAGCCTAACTTAGACTAGCAAAATTTAGCACAGCTTAGCCTAGCATAACATAGATTAGGGTAGATTAGCTTAGCTTAAACAAATATAGCATAAGATAGCTTAGACTAGCATAGCTTTCAATAGCTTTGAGTATCTTAGCTTAGACTAGCATAGATTACCATATCTTAGCTTAGACTAGCATAGTTTGACTTAGCTTACATTAGAATAGATTAGCTTAGTACAGGTTAGCTAATACTACATTAACTTAGACTATCTTAGCTTAGCTTTTCATAGCTTAGCATAGCATAGATCAGACTTATCTTAGCTTAGTCTAGCACATCTTAGCACAGCTTAGCTTAGCATAACTTATTTTAAATTAGATTAGCTTAGCGTGGACTAACATAGCATAAATAAGCTTAGGTTAGACTAGCATAGTTTGTGACAGCTTTAAATAACTTAGCATAGCTTAGCTTAGACTAGCTTAGCATAGACTAGCATAGCTTAGCTTTGACTAGAACATATTACCATAACTTACTTTAGATTAACTTAGCCAAGCATAGCTTGGCGCAGCTTAGACGAGCATAGATTGGCTGAGCATAGCTTAGCTTAGACTAGCTAGCATAGCTTAGTTTAGCTTAGAGTAACATCACTTAGCATACCTTATATTAGCCTATCTTAGCTTAGCTTAGTCTAGCATAGCTTAGAGTAGACGAACATACCATAGCTTAGCTTAGCTCAGGTTAGACTAGCATAGCTTATCATAACTTTGCTAGCTTAGCTTAGTGTAGACCAGCATAGCATAACATAGATTAGAGTAGATTAGCTTTGCTCAAACTAATATAGCATAAGATAGCTTAGCTTAGACTAGCATAGCTTTTAATAGCCTTGAATAGCTTAGGCTAGCATAGCTTCGACTAGCATAGGTTAGTCTAGAGTAGCATGGCTTAGCTTAGACGAGCACAGCTTAACATAGCATACCTTAGCGTAGACTGGCACAGCTTAGCTTACCTTAGTATAGCATAGCTTAGCTTAGCCAAGTATATCTTAGTTCAGCGGCGTATCTCGTAGGTAGGGTTGGGCGATATTGCTCAAGGTATGACGATATCGGTATCTCATTAAAATACCGCGGTATCACGATATATCGTCATTTGGGTGAGGTGTGGAGTTAGGGTGTAAACATAGAATAACATGTATTTCAAATTGGTGGTGTCTGCAAGTTATATTCATTAAATTTGTTGCATTGAAACCGTAAATTAAGATCGCCATGATTACCATTTCCGCATATTTAATACACGAAATTCCACACTTTGACACCCTTCAATATACAGTTTAAAGCAACGAATGTAATGCAACTAACCCATCACAAATAAGAAAAATAAAGGATTTTCTTCTGTTCTTGTGTTGTATTTTATGTTATCTTTCCATCACGCTTTACCTCACGACAACTGTCAAAAGATTGAGCAAGGAATACGCATTAACTTCATCTCGCGGAAAGGAATTCTGCAGAACGAAATCTGATTGGCCGCCGTATCATACTTGAGCCAATCCGAATTCACACTGCAGAATTCCGACAGCTGTTATAGCGGCCGCTGCTAGCATAGACGATGCAAATTAATAAAATAACACTGCATGATTTTGAACGAGAACGAGCGTGAAGACTGGAAACAATTATATCAGATTCTATTTGGTCTGTAATATTAAAAACTAATTTGCCCCATTGTAGACCTATTCAAATTCGCTCACTACTTAGCGGGTTTAGCCATTGATCTCAAGGCGTAGCCGGGATGTGTGAAATCAACACAGTTAACTCTGCAGCCAAGACTGCCACAACTGATAGAAAACTGGAAATAATTAGGCCTAAATTCTTTATTTTAAGGACGTTTCTCACTTAGAATAAATCCGTAATGTTATATGTGGAATGAATTTTGATCTGATTCGTTTAAAAATGCTAAATATATTGTATAAAGTAACATAAAATCGTATAACGGTAAAGCAAGAGATTAACTGCCCCCTCACCCACCGTTCCAAGCTGTGGTATTGATAAGGGATTAAGTGTGTGTGGTTTCCTATCGACCTCAAAAGTTTTAAAGTTTAAATCTTTCACGGTCAGAAGAATGTTTAACCATGCAGATCAATGACTAATGGATAAATAGCTTGACCTGTAGTAATGACGTCATCAGAATGAAATGTGGGTAATGCAAATGGTATTCCCCACTGACTAATACTCAGAATGAGGCAAGAAAAAACAGGGCGTCGTCTATTTATGCAATTATGAAAAGTGAACAACAAAGGATTATTTTGTACTTTAAATCATTTTATTAGCGCAAACAAACCATGAATTAAATGAACACAGATTATTTTGGAGTTTATTAAGTTTTTATTACCTTAGACAAAGACTAGATTATTACTTAAAGACTATTACTGGACAGAATAGAGGTAAGAGTATGACATTTCTAACTTAGTTATTTATATTATGCTCCCAGTTAAAAGTGCAATATCGTCCTGTCGGTATTGACGATATTTACGTAATTATGACGATTTCGGTATCGGTATTCGGTATATCGCGATATTGACGATAATATCGAAAAATCGCCCAACCCTACTCGTAGGTTAGCCCAGTATAGAGTAGTTTATCCCAGTATAGCGTAGTTTAGCCCATTATAGCATAGCTTAGCCTAGCGTGGACTAGTATAGCAAAGCTTAGCGTGGACTAGTATAGAATGGCTTAGACTAGACTAGTATAGCTTAGTTTAGCGTGGACTAGTATAGCATAGCTTAGACTAGACTAGTATAGCATGGCATAGCTTAGCATGGACTAGTACAGTATAGCTTAGACTAGTATAGCATAGCTTAGCGTGGATTGGTATAGCATAGCTTAGACTAGACTAGGATAGTATAGCTTAGCGTGGACTAGTATAGCATAGCTTAGACTAGACTGGTAGAGCATAGATTGGCCTAGGCTAGCTTAGCCTATACTCGATTGACCTTTCTCGATTGGCCTAGACTAGATTGACCTAGACTAGATTGGCCTAGACTAGATTGGTCTAGACTAGATTGGACTGGAATAGATTGGAGTAGACTAAACTAGATTGGCCTAGACTAGATTGGCCTCGACTGGACTAGATTGGCCTAGACTAGACTGGGTTGGACTAGACTGGCCTAGACTAGATTGGCTTAGACTAGACTAGATCGGCCTAGACTAGACTAGATTGCCTAGACTAGACTAGATTGCCTAGACTAGACTAGATTGGCCTAGACCAAATTCGAGTAGACTAGACTGGACTAGACTGACCTAGACTAGACTAAATTAGCCTAGACTGGACTAGATTTGACTAGACTAGATTGGCCTAGACTACATTGGACTGGACTAGATTGGCCTAGACTAGACTGGATTGGCCTAGACTGGACTGGCCTAGACTGGGATAGGTGTGTCTAGACCAGACTAGATTTGCCTAGACTAGACTGGCCTAGACTATACTGGCCTAGACCAGACTATAGATTGGCCTAGCCTAGACCGGCCTAGACTAGACTAGATTGACCTAAACTAGACTAGATTTGCCTAGACTAGACTGGGTTGGCCTAGACTATACTAGACATCATGTTAATCATGTAGGCTAGACAATGCGTGTAGGCTAAGCTAGGCCTGCATGCTATAGGCTATGCCTATGTAAGCAGGTACTAGGTCTGTAAGCTATTAGTCTATGTATGTTGGCTAGTAGGCATGTACGTAAATTAGGTAAAGTGAGAGCAAAAAAAAAATGCGAATTCACGAGTAAGGGGCCTTTTTGCAAAATAAAACCCCAGCAACACGCAAAACTGATATATTTTCCGGAATCTTATAACACGTTAATAGAATTGTATTTCGGTAGTTTGAAGTGGTCAATATTCTATGGATCTGTACAAAGACATACCAAACAACAGTTGTTGCAGTTCATAAGGTGGTCTAAGATGGATGTAATTGCCGTTTTAAGCGCTGTACTGCCATAGTAGTAATCAGCTTTTTTACATTCCAGGTGTTTGTTTTGGGGGGTTCCCGAGTCTAAAAATAGACACCCTGTAGAAATATTCCCGTTTTCCGTGGATGCATCTTATTAGCTATGTCAATCAGCGACGGTAGTTAACCAGGCTCATTTGCATCCGGCGGCATTTCGGAATCTTCGGAAAGTCTCCCCGGTGTAACATTCATAAATATCTTGATATGATTCCAAGAAGTTCACGCATAAGAACACCATAAAACACGCATGTATGAGGAGGAAAATTCGTAGCGTAGCATCATTCATAACCACAGAGCTGTCAGACTCGAGAGATTTGTTTATATGCTTTGACCTTTGATATTACCCAAAATTCTTTGCGACGCCGTAACTCCGAGGTAGGTTATTACATTACATAACATAACATAACACGTGTACAGCTTACCAGGACTTTTACGTCATATTATCAGTTGGTGTATAAACTATAATTATTAATTTTTAATGATTTATTAATGTATGAATGGTGATTTTCGGGCGATTTGGCTTATCTAATGCTCTATAGTTGTAGTACACTGGCTGCGTTACATAGATCACATTTCTATCATTTCCTGGTCGGTAAGACTATATTTTAAAGATTTTAAATCAAATTAAGTTGATTTTAACTTCATTTTTAATTTCTGATCTATTTTCGTGGTATTTGCTTTGACATTTTCCAATTATTTGGCACTCGTCAGTCCTACAAGCTGTATAAGTGTATATCTATTTTCGTGGTATATTTATGAATTAAAGCTACTGGTTCAGGCAAATACGCTATCTCAGATTGGTCTCTAAGCTATATAACTGTTTCACTATCTAAATACAAGATTTTATGCACGTTAACCATTTAACAAACTGATCCATGACGTCTAGCCCGTGAATATATCCAATATTTTCGCCTGCATGTATGTGTCATTATATGGAGGCCAGTACGCGACCGTTTTTGATAGGTCGATAGCCATCTCGCTTGATATTCCTTCCATTTAAGGTTTGTCAATCGATGATTTAGCCATTTTGTTCGTCTTCCCGAAAAACTGAAGAGGGAAATCCAACGCACATCACGTGACGTTAATACAGGCGCTTGTATTGCCTCACTTACTTTCTGTTTCGTTTTAGCTTTTGCTAACGACTGATATGCCTGCTGCAAAATTATGTAATCGACTGTATTTAACAGTCACAACTAGAAAATCCTCAAAAACATTTCAATACTTTTCTATTCCTAGAAATAACAATTGATTCGTGAATCGGTCCACATATGATACTTATCGCGCAGGTAAGGCGACGCCACGAAAACTGATAACTCTTGACAAATTGAAATTCTGCACACGCGATTCCTACAAACGTTTAGCGATTTATTTTGTTCCTGGGATTTAACAAAATAATGAAGAGACAACTAAAAAGAGGCTGTCAGAATAGATTTAACTTTGTTAGCGTTGTAGCATTGAGGGCAGCAGCTGTCGTGATACGCGTAGTGATAAGAACTCGGTGTCAATACTGAGTATACTCCAGCAGCGAAGCGTCGGAAGACAGTTATGATGATGATTATGATGTGTATCCAGAGACTAATTGATCTATGCGTAAGTAGGCCCAGATAGAGGTTTCAGATTGATAGCTCAAACAAATAAAAACTAGATTGAGCGGTTCAGTTTTTATCTTTAATTAACACCACAACCCCACCCCGAGGGAGGGGTGGGGGGGGGGGGGGGTGGGTGGTCAAATGTAAATGTCCCCATGCACTACACAATCATATGGGTAACTCAATTGGTCGAATTTCGTCCAACAGTGTCAGAGGAGTTGCATCATTACAACCAATTTCATAACCTTTTGACCCCATTACCACCACTTGGGGATGGGGCCAAATGTAAATGTGCTCACCCACTCCACATTGATATGGGTAACTCACATACTAAATCTGTTTAAATTCCATTCAACGGTTTCGGAAGAGTTGCATTCTGTGACATTTTGACCCACACCACACCCCACCCACCCCTGGGATGGGGCCAAATACAAATGGGCTCATGTACCCTACACTGATATGGGTAACTCACATACCAAATTTGGTTGAATTCTGTCCAACGGTTTGGGAGGAGATGCATTACAATCAATTACTGCAGGTAAAAATTTGACCTTCTGACCCCGCCCCCTGGGGGCAGAGCCAAATGTAAATGGCCTCTTGGACTCCGCAATCATTTAGGTAACTCACATATCAAATTTGGTTGAGTTCCTTCTAACAGCTTCAGAGGAGTTGCGTTGCAAGTGATTTGACCTTTTGACCCCTGTCCCGGCCTCTGGGGGCAGAGCTAAATCTAAATATCGTCTTGGAAAGCAGAATCCTATGAGTAACCCACATACTGGTACCAAATTTGGTTGAATTCCTTCCAATGGTTTCGGAGGAAGTCCATTACGTGTACAATTAATTGTGTGACCTTTTGACCCCCCCCCCCCCCATTCCCCACCCATCCCTGGGGGCAGAGCCAAATGTAAATGGGCTCTTGTACTCCAGATTGATATGGGTAATGCACATACCAAATTTGGTTGTATTCTGTCACATAATTTTGGATGAGATGCATTACAATGAATTTACGCAGGTTAAAAATTCACCTTTTGACTCCAGCTCCTGTGGGCAGAGCCAAATGTAAATGACCTCATGCATTCCGCAATCATATTGGTAAGTCGCATATCAAATTTGTTTGAGTTCCGTGTGAGGTGTTGCGTTACAAGTAATTTGACCGTTTGACACCTGCCCTGCCCCCGGAGTGGGAGGGGAGTGGGGGGTGTACAGAGCCAAATCTAAATATTGTCTTGCAAAGCAGAATCACATGGGTAACCCACATAACAAATTTGGTTTAATTCCACCCAATGTTTTGCGCCCAACGTGATGGATGGAGGGACAGGACCGAGGCGATTACAATATCCCAACATTTTTTTAAAACGTGGGGATAATAACTACCCCATCCTCCGAAGCCTTTATTTTGAAATTACAAAGGCAAAATATGCCCACAGTGCCAGCATCACCTACCTGGAACATCGATGCATTTGTCCGACAAACAGACAAACTAATGGAGCCCATTGATATATTGTCGAAAATTAGAATGTTCGCCAATAATAAAACCAATTGTGGTTTCAAAATCCATCATATATTTCAATATGTCCGCCAACATGCTGAATTCTGATCTTTGGTTATAGTACTTACTAACCTTCCTTGGACAAACCTGAATGACCATTAGTCCCTAATTATACTTGGATCCCGATGGCCCCAGGATGCTTTCTACCAAATTCGGTTAAATTTGGTCTGGTGGTTCTCGAGAAGAACTTTTATATATCTCATTGATTTAGTATAGATTTTCGTGGAGGGAAAATGCAAGATGGCTGGCAAACAGTTAAATTCCAATATCAGGAATATGGCCACCAACTTGCCGAAATCTGCTTGGTTGATGGTGGCCAGGTTTTAATACACTGCCTTAGTCCCTAGTCATACTTCCCAGATTTCAGCCAGATCCTTTCAAGCGGTTCAGAAGTAATTTTCACGAAAATTATGTGTCCAAGATGCCCGCGAAGCATTTGACTCATCAGGCTCTAACACTTTGTTCTGCTGGTACCCTAGATGTTGTTTTTTGAATTTTGAATCAATCTCCCAAGCGGCTTCGGGGAGGCGATTTTTATCCCTTTGATTACCAAATTTGGTCAAGAAAATCTGAATATTTGCTTATTGAATATCCATTTTCAGGCCAAGATAAGACTATTTTTGGAAATTTACCACTGGAATGACTGGCCTGGTTATCGATCCAGTCATGCCAGTGATAAATTTTCAAAAAGTCCTTTCCTTGCCCTGTGAATGGACATTCCTCAAGACTATTGCATAGGCCGGCTTTGGCATGAAAGGGTTAAAGACGGTTCTAAAAATCGGCTAAAATCCAAGATGGCTGCTCGTCATATTTGTAGATGGGCTTCGTTTGAACAACCTTTTATCCCTATGGTCCAAGGATGGTCCCTATCAAATTTGGTTAAACTCGGCCAACTGTTTCTTGAGAACAGATTAAAAATTTTATATTTATATTCAAGATAGTCACTGGTCACAAGTGGCCATATTGGATTTCGAGTGATCGTAGATTTCGATAGCTTTCTTCCTCAGCCGTAGTCCAGATATCCTATGAACTTTAAAGTGGTCTGAAGAACAATAGCGAAGGTATCATCAGTAAACCCATTTTCAAGATATGGCTGGTGGCCATATTGGATTTTGGATCAGTGCCGATTTCGATCGGTTTCTTCTGCAGATTCAGCCCAGTCATCGTTTGAAGTTTTAAAGCGATCCAACAAACAGTAGCACAGTTATTGTCCGGAAACCAATTTTCAAGATGACCACGGCTATCAGAAAATTTTTATTCTTCCTCAGACCCAGACCAGTCATCCTTATTAAGTGTCAAATAGATCCGTTAAACGGTCAAGGAGGTATCGTCCGGAAACTCATTTTCAAGATGGCCGCCAGTCTTGGATTTCGGATCATCATCTATTTCGATAGGTTTCTTCCCAAGACCTAGTCCAACCAACCACCCTATAAAATTTCAATGCGATCCGACAAACGGTAACTGAGTTATTATCTGGAAACCAATTTTCAAGATGGCCACCATCTTGGATTTCGGATCATCGTCGATTTCGATAGGTTTCTTCCCAAGACCTAGTCTAACCACCCTATAAAATTTCAATGCGATCCGAGAAACAGTAACAGAGTTATTATCTGGAAACCAATTTTCAAGATGGCCACCGTTGGCTGGCTGGTGGCCATCTTGGATATTGGATCATCGTGTATTTCGATAGGTTTCTTCCCAAGACCTAGTCCAACCACCCTATGAAATTTCAATGCGATCCGACTAACGGTAACAGAGTTATCATCTGGAAACCAATTTTCAAGATGGCGGCCATCTTGGATTTCGAATCATCGTCGATTTCGATAAGTTTCTTCCCAAGACCTAGTCCAACCACCCGAGGAAGTTTCAATGTGATCCGCCAAAGGGGAACAGAGTTATTGTCCGGAAACCCATTTTCAAGATGACCATTGATGGCTTGCAGCCATATTGGATTTTGGATCGACGTCGATTTCGATAGCTTTTTTCATCAGACTTAATCCAGTCATCATCACCCACCAACCCACACACACATCTCTCTGAGACACATCATAAAATTTTATTCCCCTCTAGATGCTATATTCTGGCTACATCACTGCGGCCGTCTATGGAGTCGCCAAACCCTCTGACATGTCTGAGAGCCATTTCTAAATTGTATGTACACAGGCCCTAGAAAAGGGAAAATCAGCTGTTTTAAGCTGCTGGTTTTGGAAAGATTATGGAAATTTGAAGCATTAGGAGTCTTACACATTAAATGTAAACAATAACTGAAATATCAAATACAATGATGGCCTCTAAAGATTTGCTTTAAATGTACACTGATTGTACATATCATAAATGGGGCTTGAAATTCCTAAGTGAAGTTCGGAAAGTCAGAAAAAGCATGAAATTGTTATTCTTGAAAGCATTATGAAATATGAAAGAATAGAATACAACTGGGCAGTATATGTACACCCCACCAACTCCAATACCTGGATTTGGTGTAGGCCTAGATATTGAGCGATGAGAATTCCATAACATTTTATTGTATACCCACTTGTCATATCCTGCTGAATGACAAAAGATAGGTTGCTGCTTCTCTACTGACATTCAATTGATGCCAATAATGTAAATTATATGTATTTAGTCTACGCTTGCTGATTTGATGTCTAACATGTCTAATGTATATTATTTATTATTTCAGGTAATCACTGATTTACCAACACTTAATCCTATATTCACAACTCCGGTTACACAAATTTCCTTAACATCAGTCCACATCGATGATGATGATGATCAACAGAATGTGACCTGTGGGTGCACAACAGTGATAATGAGCTTTCCAATACCAGTACATATGACTTCCTGTTGTAAAGCTATCCAAGTTGATCTAAGTGATAAGCAGCTCTAATGTGATTTCAATTCCTTATTATTTGGTCTAAAATACCTGCCACCTCTTCCGTAACATCAACAGCGCTGATATGACAAATAAGACTGATGATAATAACCCTCATGATAGCTACTGGATAAGCAAAGTGATACATATTATTCATCTAATGACAGCTTTAAAGAGAATTTAGAAGAGGACAGCGAAGTGGTCAGTGAGCCAAACTATATGGGTAGAAACTTTCCAGACAGACAGTTTCTTGTTTAATCATGTCTATTGCAATCATTTTCATTTTGTCCGATTAACAAGTGGTTCGGTTTGCTACATTTCCACACATGTGATAGACGCGATCCTCATTGTGAAAGAAGTACATGTATGCCATGGCGTAATTTGTTATCAGCAGATTTCTACATTTGTAAGGCCGATCACCATCAACTGCTTTTCATGTGCATGAACCTTTATATCAAATATACATTTCTTTAACTATCAGAAATTCTACTGCCATGGTGTACTTAGATCTGTATTGCTAAAACTGGGCTCAAAGGAGTAACATGCTCACATGGACCTGCAAAATTTAGTGACTTCTCTGATATATTGCATCGATAAACAGACAAACAGACTGCACCAACCGCAATACTCACACCCGCCTTCGGTAGCATAAATAACAAGATTTAAGTTTTTAATGAATTCGCCACAGCTACAGAGAGTTATGGCACAGAAACTGATTTTTGAAGATGGCTTCATATTAGCCATTTGGAACAATTTTTTATAGATAACTCACATATTAGATCCATTTTACATGCAGATTTCAATAGTTTTACGATCAATGTTGCAGAAACTGATATACAACCTGACTGCCTAGTAGGCTATTACATGTAGCTATTTTACGTGTCTTGTAAATCCAAGCTAATTACTCACGCCACCAACTGCCAGTGTGAGTATTGCTGGTGGAGCTGCCTGTTCGTTTGTATGTTTTTTCAAGGCATATCTCCTGACTCCTTTGATATAGAATAACCAAATTTGGCACATGAATTCATATTGTAAGTGGCTAAAAAGAATTTTAGTTTGAGGTCAAACAGTCAAACATAAAAGTCACGGGCCTCAGTTGGTGCATACCGGAATACACATTTTCCTCAATCATGTCGATAACTCTGCAATGCAAGAAGATAGAATCACCATTTCTCCTTCGATCAATACTCACCATTCTGTTACTTCTGATATACAGCTGGCCTTGACAGCGGCTCTAGGACTATAGACTTAGAAAGCTTTACCGACTCCTGGGAACCGGGTACTCGGCTCCCAACTGCCGAGTACCCGTTTGCCATAGAGCTCATTCTTGTTTGCATGGCAACAAGAGCAATACATGCTTTCTGCAGGGAGAAGATTTTAGTGTCTTTTGTTAAAGAAATCAAAGTCTTTGTCTGTAAAGTGATAGTTTGTGCGTTCTTGAAGGATTTAACTGGATACTATGGAGAATACCGCCGATGAAAACCAGGTTGTATCATTCTTTATTATCCATAGTTAAAAGACTTAGGTCTCTAAATTTCGCTGTGTCGCATGTCCTGATTACTGACCCCAGAGAATCTGGGACGTGTGCTAACAACGATATATGCCAGACGATCGCCTTCTTTAAACCCCAACAGGCGATCGGCAGATATGAAAATAGGTGTTTGCTACGGTATTTCTAACACCAATATCGGCTGACGTCGTTCTCCGTAGGATCCGAGCGGGTGACGTCACACCCGGTCGCTCGGATGTTTATGTGAAGACAAATTTTTCATTAATTCGCGCATCTCGTTCTGGGTGCTGCGTACTAAAAATGGTACCGGAAACATTAGAATGTTCAAGTTTACGTGCGATCACGATCGGTTTGCAATGATCGGTGGTTTCAAAATTCTTGAGTAGATGCGTGGTCTGCGGTTTTACCGTGTGATACAGCAGTTGTTATACATTTTGTTGTTTTCTTCACATATCGTTTGGCTTTCGTTAGGGAGTATAATTTATATTGATTGGTAAATATACCCCGAATGCTAGGCGATATGATTCCTGGAGCCGTTACACATCCTGGAGGATCTAATATTGGTGTGTTTTATGCCCGCTTCGTTCTTGTCGTCATAATCAATGCGATCTTTGTTGTAACGTGGCGGGGTGGGGTGCGGGTGGGATACGGTTAATTTATGAGTCAAATTATTTGAAAATTAATTGTCTGCCTTCCATCAGGGTCTCGTTCCGCTTGTAATTGTAGGTTTGTGCTTATTTTATAGGCCAAGCCAACCCCGCCATCATGTGACGAGTGCCATAAATTTGTACGAGTCGTATTCAAGGACCATGTCTGTTTTAGGTGTTCGCCCTGTAACCTAGACCATAGGTGTAATGTGTGCGCAGTGTGGTCCGTGGATATGATGGTTAAGTTCCTTGCCCAGAAGGACTTGGCTGGGTCTGACGCGGGGTCAGGCGGTCCGAGAGTAAATTGTGGAGCGCCCGGTTCGGCCGGTGGGGGTGCTCCACGTCCCCAGCTGGAGGTGGCGGAGATGGCACCGCCGGCGTGGTTTGGTCCGGCTATGCAAGGTTTTCTGCATAGCGTTCTGCCCACGCTGGTGTCGTCCCTGCTACCAAAGGTTGGGGGGCAGTTTCTCCCCATGCCTGGTATGGACCCTGTCCTCGGACGGGGTTCTGGACTGGTTTCCGAGGGGGCCGTCTTGTACGGACGCCTGGCAGTCCCGCCTGGCTCCGGCCAGACTGGTTCTGTTTCTCTGCGGCCACCTCCGGGTGGTCCAGTAGCGGTGGCCGGTCCGTCAGGTGTGGGAGCCATCCACGGTTTCCTCGTCTAGTGACGACTCTTCGGAGTCTGAAGACGAGGAGGCCGAGGAGGAGAGGTTGCTGCGGCCTGTGATGCCGCAGGTGGCGGCCTGTGATGCTGCAGGTGGAGAATATGGAGGTCGATTCCGTCCTGGACGGAACCGGCCTCCATTTGTCTGGCTTGGCGCAAGCCAGGGCAGCGGCTCCGCCTGTGGCTGAGGCTAATCTGGTACCGGGCACCGGTTCCGTGACGGTTGGTTTGGCACCAGCCGACATGGTAACGGGTCGGCCGGGCCGGGCGTGGTACTCACCTATCTCGCCTGGTCCGGCAGTCGGACGTGGGGTGCCGTTGGCGCCCGTGTCTGGCTACGGTTCCGCGACTGCTACGGGTCCGTACGGTTTTCCGTGCGGACCTACCCCATGGACCGGAGTGTTTCATGGGGGGCGGCGGAACCGTGTGGTACCGGAGTGCCTGGCGTGTCAGCCGTGGCTCCTTGCCGGGAGGCCCGTGAACACGTCAACGGGTGATGTGTTTGCGGGTGTGTCTTCATCGGAGATAGATTGGTCAGAGGCTCTGGCGTGGCTAGCCAGGGTTGACCCGTCTGTGGTTTCGGCCGATGAAGATGCGCCCCGTCCGTCGGTTGCGTCGATCAGGACGGGGATTTTGCCCGCGGCCCGGATCCAGTCTGTGGGACTGGATCCACGGTTCATAGAATTGTTGGAGGCTATTTATAGCAAACAACTTATGACCAAGGGTCAGCTCCCTGCGGCCTCCAGGGAGGTGCGGGCAAGATGTCGTATTCCGCGGGGGGAATACGACAGATATGGTGTAGTCCCGTCGGTCACCGAGGATGACCAATGGGTACTGGGTGTTCAGAGTGCCGGGGCGGGTGGCCCCGGTCCGGCACTTGTGGACAAGGCTCAGGTACACCAAGAGGAAGTCCTGTCCCTATGCGATGAGGGTGTGAGGGCAGCTATGAGCGCTGTCAACCACTCGTAGTGTCTCCTTCAGTCGGTGTGGGCTGAAGCGGGGGCAGGCCACCCTGTGCCACCTGTGGCGCTTTTGTGCGTAAATAACGGCCTGGTGCTGTCTATGGACGCATTGGCAAGGGTGCAAGCGCGAGTGACTAAATCCAGGAGTCAAATGGTCATTGACCATATGCGTCCGGCTACGGTAGTCAGGGAGCGTCTTCTTGGGACGCCCCTGACAGGGCCTAGCATCTTCGGTGGCCAGGCGCGGGCCATCTTAGAGGATACAGCCAGTATCGCACAGAATCGGTTAGCGGTCAACCTGCAGCTAGAGCTAGTGCGGCAAGCGCATGCACTAGGGGCTGTAGGGAAACCGCTAGCGGGACAACCTTCAAAGAAGCAGAAGAAGCATAAGGGCAAGGCGAAACTAAGCCTGTTGCGACTTCTGCTTCAGCTGGCTTTTCTCAGCCGCCGCCGGCGAAGAAAGCCAGGAAGGTTGTAGAGGCGCCTACCCTTCCCAAGGTTGCTCCTGACCGCCCTAGAGGCGGGATTCCCGGGGAAGGGTAAGGGTAAGTCCTCAAAGGGCGAACAGAAGGGGCCGGATCGTACCTGAGGGTACGAGAGCTCCCTTTATATCCGTCTGGACCGCGCCTGTGCGACAGGAACAGCGGTGCCAGTTATACCTGTCGTGCCTAGAACGAAATGGTTCTCTCTCTCTCGTTAAGAAAGAGGGGGAAGCGGACTACGAGCCGGACAACCCCGTTAGACGTCGAGGCGTCTATGGTGGGTGGAAGGCTCATGCGTTTCGTCGAGGCCTGGCGAGGTGTGACGTCAGACAGTCTGGTCCTGGGATGGTTATCCCAGGGTTACATGCCGGAGTGGTGGGACTTTCCACCACAAAATCTGTCTTTGGATCCTGTCTGGACACCCGTACCAAGGGAGCCAGACAAGTTAGAAGCCGTTCAAAAGGAAGTGTCGGGTTTGCTTCTGAAGGGAGCAATAAAACCAGCAAACTGAAACATTCCAGGCTTCTATTCAAACATGTTCCTTGTCCCCAAGAGCACAGGGGGATGGAGACCCATACTCAATCTCAGGCCATTAAATTGGTTTATCCATACACCTCGGTTCCAGATGGAAACGCCGAGGTCGGTAATGGCGGGATTGAGGAAAGGAATGTGGTGTGTATCGATCGATCTGAAAGATGCATATTCCATCCGATGAACAGGAGTTGTCACAGGTTTCTGAGATTTGCGTTTCAGAATCAAGTATGGGAGTTTATTGTTCTCCCATTTGGCCTGTCGACAGCTTCGAGGGTTTTCACAAGAGTGGTCCTTGCGGTGACAGCGTTTCTCAGAAAAGAGAACGCGGCGCTACACACCTACATAGACGAGTGGCTGATCAAGGCAGGCAGGTTGAACGTGGATACTGCTCTGACTCTGAGGTTACTTTCAGATCTAGGCTGGATAGTCAACGAGGAGATATCCGAGTTGACGCCCACTCAACATTTCGTTTATTTGGGGATGCGATTCGACCTCGAGGAGGGCAGGGTGTACCCGTCAGAGCCCAGAGTAGTGTCTCTGTTAGCCATCCTCAAGAGTTTTCGAGTGGGAAACCACATTCAGGCGAGGCAGTTCCTTCAGATGCTGGGCATGATGGTCTCCATGGATCAGGTTATCCCGTACGCTGCTCTAATGCGAAGGCCTATCCAGTTGTATCTGATGTCTCTGTGGAAACAGAGAACAGAACCCCTGTCAAAACTGGTACCAGTTTTGGAGCCGATAATGTCGCATCTTGTATGGTGGAGGGAGCGTCAGAATCTCCTAGTAGGGGTTTCGCTACACCTACCCCACCCCCAGCTGTCCGTGTACATGGATGCATCGGTTGAGGGGTGGGGTGCCTGCCTAGGAGAACACCGGGTCTCGGGCACATGGACTCTCCCGGAGAGTCAGCTGCATATCAATCTGTTGGAAATGATGGCAGTGGAACTGGCGTTGGAAGAGTTCCTTCCGATGATCAGGGGCAAGGTGATATTGATACGGTCGGACAATTCGACAGTAGTATCATATATAAATCGCTAAGGCGGGACCAGGTCGCCCACTCTGTGTATCAGAGTGTGGCACTTGATTCAATGGTGCAGGAATTACTCGGTTGTTTTGAAAGCAGCTCATATTCCTGGCCGATTGAACATTCTGACGGATGCTTTGTCTCACAGACAGAGAATTCTGCCAACAGAATGGTCCCTCAACCCTCCAGTTCTGCGACGGATCTTCGAGCATTGGGGCAAACCCAACGTGGACTTGTTCGCCACAAAGGAAAATGCTCAAATCATGACATATGTCTCGCCGATTCCAAATCCAAATGCCGTCGATACAGACGCTCTGGCGATAAGCTGGAGAGGGATGCACGCTTACGCGTACCCACCCACCATTCTTCTACCGAAGGTATTGGTGAAGGTCAGGGAGGAACCGTGTCTGGTCCTGCTAATAGCGCCGTATTGGCCGAGCAGGGCGTGGTTCACGGATCTTCTAGATCTGTTGGTGGAAAATCCTGTGCAGTTGCCCGAGATTCCGAACATAATCTCCCAGGCCAAGGGACGCTTCCTAGTGCAAGGCGTAAGGGCACACGATGTCAGAGGAATAGCCGCCTCGACCGCCCTTTACAGTGGTGTTCCGTTAGAGGACATCATGGCCGTTGCACAATGGCACTGTGAGTCCTCATTTACGGATTACTATATGAGGGATGTGTCAGACTCAGCCAATCCACTCGCTTTAGCTGTTTTGAAACGATAGTTAGTCACCACACTGCTCTTCACCCTTTTTTCACTTTGGTAAGAAAAGAACCTGAAGCAGGCATGGTCAAGCGAGAGGATGACAACCAGATTGTGTCACTGATGGCCGAACCAGTGAATGGTTGGAGGCGGTATGTCTGGAGTCCAATTATCATAAGGTAATACAATAGTGAGAGTTTTTTGTATTATGGATGTGTATCATGTTCATTCATCTTATATATTCATGCTCATTCCCAGGCTAATACATGGAATATGCAGGGAGCAGTTAACCCTCTTGGCATATTTGTGTTTCAGGCGAGATACATGTTCGTGAGTTCTCTCCCTTTTCTTAGGAGGAAAAGGGGGGGGGGTGGTTGATGCGAATGTGATTTGGTTCCGTAAACTTGACGGTCCTTTTAGGTCTCCGTTAGTCAAGTTTGAAGTCTAAAATCTTTCTCCAAGGGGCAAAATTAGCATTTATGGCTTGCTCCTTCCCACCAGGTTACTGATCAAATCTGGTGTATATCAGAAGTAACAGAATGGTGAGTATTGATCGAAGGAGAATGAAGGAAATGTCAATTTCCCTTTCTCCGAGATCTAACAATACTCACCATTCTGTTACGGACCCAGCCTCCCAGCCCCACGGAGGCAAGCCATAGTTTTCTCTTGTTTGGTGGCTATGTAAACAATATGAGCTCTATGGTAAACGGGTACTCGGCAGTTGGGAGCCGAGTACCCGGTTCCAAGGAGTCGGTAAAGCTTTCTAATTCTCCTTCGATCAATACTCACCATTCTGTTACTTCTGATATACAGCTGGACCTGACAGCGGCTCTAGGATTATAGACTTAGAAAGCTTTACCGACTCCTGGGAACCGGGTACCCGGCTCCCCACTGCCGAGTACCCGTTTACCATAGAGCTCATTCTTGTTTGCATAGCAACAAGTGCAATACATGCTTTTCGCATTAAGGATTTTAGTGTTTTTAAAAAGAATCTAAGTCTTTAATCAGTGATAGTTTGTGTGTTCTGAAAGGATAACTAAGGACTATGGAGAATACCGCCCAAGACAACCAGGTTGTATTGTTCTTTATATCCATAGTTAAAAGACTTAGGTCTCTAAATTTCGTTGTGTCGCATGTTCCAATTTCTAACCCCATAGAATCTGGGACGTGTGCTAGCAACGATATATGCCAGACGATCGCCTTCTTTAAACCCCAACAGGCAGGGTTGGAAAAAAATCGATTTTTTTCAAAAAAATCAAATCAATCGATTTTTTTGATTTAAATCGATTTCAATGATTTAAATCGATTTTTATTCGCGACATCCCAGGAAATTACGTAAAACTTATACAGTGAAACCTGTATTAAGACACTGGCTGTGGGAGTCGCAGAAGGTGGTCTCTTAAGACAGGTGGTCTCTTAATACAGGTCCAGATGCATTGCTAAACTGTATTTTGGAACTGAATAAAGTGGTATTTTTATGACTTATTTTTAACTGAATTTTAAGCTTGCTGGTTTCTTAATACAAAAAAACTTTGTTCGCTTAAGCAGTTTTAACAGTATTATTATTGCATCATTTTTTATTGCATCATTTTTTTATTGCATCATTTTTCTATTGCATCATTTTTTTATTGCATCATTTTTTTTAAATGATGCAATAGAAAAGCATTTTTTCATTCTTGAAAAATACAGTCAAAACTGCTTAAGTGACAAAGGCTATGAAATATTTTCAATTCCATAATTAGCAAAATGTCTAACTCCGGCCGAAAACAAGATCCAATATGGATTCATTATGAGAAAGTGAAGACCCCAGATAAGGCCGGTGTCCGGGCTGTCTGCAAGGTCTGCCGACACGAACTCCAAGGTATCCCAGAGCGGTTAAAAAAACATGCAGCCAATTGCACAGGTCCACCAACACCAGCACTTCAAGGTCTAGCTGTAGCCGCAACAGAAACGGGGACTTCATCTCAATCTGAGCAGCAGCAGCGCGTTGAAACTGTTGTTGATCAAAACGATGTGGTGGTGATGGAAGTTGAACCTCTGTCAACTTCAAGTTCTGCTTCAGCGGCAGTGAAGCGCCCAGTGCACGGTCAATTAGCTGCTGGTACATTGGCCGCTAAGATACCCAAGCTGAATTATGGTCTACAGAATTATGTCATCAGAACTTCAGCAGAAAAACGTGGTGAATTAGATCGTGATGTAGCTAGGATGGTGTATGCTACGAACTCCCCATTTCGCTTAGTAGAAAATAGACATTTTATAAACCTTGTAAAAGATTTACGACCAGGCTATCAACCACCATCCAGAAAGGACATAGGGGGGAAATATTTGGATGTTATCTACACAGAAGAGCGGGAGAAGGCGAGAAAAAATTTGGAAGGTGAACTTGTCTGTCTAGCATTAGACGGTTGGAGCAATATTCATAACGAGCCTATCGTATGTGCTACAGTGACGACCTGCTTAGGTGATATTTACTTAGTGGATACTACGGACACCTCTGGACATCCTCACACAGCGGAATATCTTTATGACATTGCGAAGCAGACAATTGAAAACACGCACAATGATTTTGGGTGCATTATATGTAGTATCGTCACAGACAATGCTGCTAATGTAGCAAAGATGCGAGAGTTCTTGAAAGAACGACTGGGTTTCAACATGATTGCGTATGGATGCACGCCTCATCTTCTAAATCTGACATCAAAGGACTTAGAAATGGGTAATGTTAAGGAGCATGTCACACAAGTTGTGAAGTATTTCCGAAATAACCACTTTGCTAGTGCCCAAATACGCCAATCATCGTGCAGAAAGTTAGTGATGCCAGCAGATACAAGGTGGAACACAATGTACGATTGTTTAAACTCGTATTGTGAGGCATGGCCGACACTTGTGACAATCTGTGATGGACATACTGACCGCATAGATGTTGCCATTGCCAATAAAGTTCGTAATGTAGTAATCAAACGTTCTGCAGATGAATACCGACTTTTTTTGAAACCAGTAGCTTGCGCTCTCGATAAAGCTCAATCGGACAATTGCACAATAGCAGAAGCAGTTGAATTATGGAAAGATGTAAAAACGGCCCTGCATAATGACACTAATAATTCAACAAAGCGTGCGGCCGATAAGCGTTATCAACAAGCTGTGACACCTCACCACATGCTGGCCAATCTACTCCACCCTAAATACCGTGGTCGAAACTTGACTCAGCAAGAACGTGAAACTGCACTCACCGTAGCATCCGAAATCCCTGGTTTGATGACTTTGGTAATCAAATTCGAGGCCATGGCACCACCATTTCACATTCTTAAATTTAACGACGAAGTTGTTAATGGAGTAACCTCTCTTCATTGGTGGAAGTCGCACAGACGTGACTTCGAGGATGATCTGCTGGAAGCATTTGAATTCACTCAGCGTCTGATGTCAGCTGTGGCGGCGTCAGCTGGTGTCGAGCGCGTGTTCTCCAGCTATGGGCTCGTGCAGAGTAAGTTGAGAAACAAACTTGGAACTTTAAAAGCGGCTAAACTAGTATTTCTTTTTCGGTCCCTAAACTGTGACAAAGAAAATGACTTCCGGTTTCAGTTGAATGATGATTGTTGACTAGACTAGTGAAGTACAATTGCAGCATTATTGAAAACTGAAAGTGAAAAGTGATGACAGACACATCTATCTGTGACTCAGTTAGGTTTGCGCGATATTGCTTGAGAGAATATCGATATCGTTATTATAAAAAAATTGCGGTATCTCAATAGTCAATATATCGAGTGTTCTGGTTAATCACTTAATTGTGAATAATTAAAGAATATGCATCCCATCATTCATAACATATTGAATATTTTGAAAGCAATTTCACTGGAAGCCGTTGCTGCCTAAGTCAGCAACGGTTTTCAGTGAAATTGCTTTCAAAATATTCAATATGTTTATTATGTTACGAATGATGGGATGTCTATTCTTTAATTATCACTGTTTGAACTAATAATATATAGAGTTCAAAATTTATATATTACGTCATATTAGCAACGATTTTTCAATTTTGTTCACAATTGCATCACAGATACAGTGAGTAGCAATAGGACAGAAATGATGCAATGCATAAATCTAACGAATTAGCCCTAATTAGATGCACAAAATCTATGAAGGTATGCAAAAGTCATCATTGTCTAAGTCTATCAACCTTGTTAACTTCTGTCTTTAAAAATATGCTCAAATTAAAATTGATAAACTGGTGTACATTTTTCAACAATTTTGGTGGACGATGTTGCTGTCTGCGACAGCTCTATCATCCACCAAATTTGTTGAAAAATGTACACCAGTTTATCTTTAACCCTTAGCACACTGATGTCGAAATTTTTAAATTTCAAATTAAATTTAAAGATAAACTGGTGTACGTTTTTCAACAAATTTTGTGGAAGATGGTGCTGTCACAGACAGCAGCATCGTCCACAAAAATTGTTGCAAATTGTACACCAGTTTATCTTTAAATTTAATTTGAAAATTTAAATTATCATGCTCCAGAGTGCTAGGGGTTATGTTTATTTTGAAAAATTAAAACTCCTACATCAGTGTGCTAAGGGTTAATGTAATGTAATGATGTGTTTACGTGTTACAATGTATATAGTTTCTTGCCAGTTTCAGCAATTACTGATTTTGATTTTTGAAGTTGTAGTAAACTACTTAATTTAATAACATTTCAATCTTTATTGTTTTAGTGTTAAATAAAATGGAGCCCAAAAGTCCAACTTGATAAGCACAAGCCAATAGTAATCGAGACACTCAATGACACTCCAGAGTGACTCCAGACGCATGTCATAGCTGAAAAAAGAGACAGTGTCTTGCTTTAAAAGAGTGTGCTTTTGGAATTAGACTAATAGTAATAGCCATACTGGCCCATACATGACTTTTCATGTACACTATTGCTTTAATGGTCATGTAGTGACATGTACGCACATGGAATTCTCCTCTTCTTTACAGCTTACACATACTTAATGATCATACTTTGTACACATGTGTGATGTACTGTGTACATGAACCTCAAGTATGTAGATTGTAGATGTGGACTCGTGCACTGGGTCTAGTCTTCCTGATGACAAATATGAGCAATTAAGTGTATAATTCTATTTTGTGTTGATGTTCAAGTGCCATGGAAGCAGTAAAATAATTATGTTACTTTAATTTAACAAAATTACTGTTAATTGTATTAATTACTTGAAAATTCCTCTATTTTTGCAAAACTGATTTAAATCACGATTTTTTCGATAAAAATCGAGTGATTTAAATCATGATTTAAATCATGATATAAATCAATTGATTTAAATCAAGCCAACCCTGCCAACAGGCGATCGGCAGATATGAAAATAGGTGTTTGCTACGGTATTTCTAACACGAATATCGGCTGACGTCGTTCTCCGTAGAATCCGAGCGGGTGACGTCACACCCGGTCGCTCGGATGTTTATGTGAAGAACATTTTTTTCATTAATTCGCGCATCTTGTTCTGGGTGCTGCGTACTAAAAAATGGTACCGGAAACTTTAGAATGATCAAGTTTACGTGCGATCACGATCGGTTTGCAATGATCGGTGGTTTCAAAATTCTTGAGTAGATGCGTGGTCTGCGGTTTTACCGTGTGAGACAGCAGTTGTTATACATTTTGTTGTTTTCTTCACATATCGTGCTGCGTTCGTTAGGAGTATAATTTATATTGATTAGTAAATATACCCTGAATGCTATGCGATATGATTCCTGGAGCCGTTACACATCCTGTAGGATCTATTATGGGTGTGTTGTGCCCGCCGCGTTCTTGTCGTCATAATCAATGCGATCGTTGTAACGTGGCGGGGTGGGGTGCGGGAGGTTACGGTTAATTTATGAGTCAAAATATTTGAAAATTAATTGTCTGCCTTCCATCCGTGTCTCGTTCCGCTTGTTTATTGTAGGTTTGTGCTTATTTTATAGGCCAAGCCAGCCCCGCCATCATGTGACGACTGCCATAAGTTTGTCCGTGTAATGTTCAAGGACCATGTCTGTTTTAGGTGTGCCCTGTGTAATATAGATCATAGGTGTAATGTTTGTGCAGTGTGGTCCGTCGAAACGATGGTTAAGTTCCTTGCCCAGAAGGACTTGGCTGGGTCTGACGCGGGGTCAGGCGGTCCGAGAGGAAATCGTGGAGCGCCCGGTTCGGCCGGTGGGGGTGCTCCACGTCCCCAGCTGGAGGTGGCGGAGATGGCACCGCCGGCGAGGTTTGGTCCGGCTATGCAGGGTTTTCTGCATAGCGTTCATCCCACGCTGGTTTCGTCCCTGCTACCAAAGGTTGGGGGGCAGTTTCTCCCCATGCCTGGTACGGATCCTGTCTTCGGACAGGATTCTGGACTGGTTACCGAGGGGGCCGTCTCGTACGGCCCCCTGGCGGGTCCGTCTGGCTTCGGCCAGACGGGTTCTGTCTCTCTGCGGCCACCTCCGGGTTGTCCAGTAGCGGTGGCCGGTCCGTCAGGTGTGGGAGCCGCCCGCCAGGACGGCTCCACGGTTTATTCGTCTAGTGACGGCTCTTCGGAGTCTGAAGACGATGAGGCCGAGGAGGAGAGGTTGCTGCGGCCCGTGAAGCCGCAGGTGGAGAATATGGAGGTTGATTCCGTCCTGGACGGAACCGGCCTCCATTTGTCTGGTTTGGCGCAAGCCAGGTCAGCGGCTCCGCCTGCGGCTGAGGCCAATCCGTTACCGTGCACCGGTTCCGCGCGGCTTGGTTTGTCACCAGCCGTCAGGGGAACCGGTGTGCCGGCCCAGGCGTGGTACTCACCTATCTCGCCTGGTCCGGCAGCCGGACATGGGGTGCCGTTGGCGCCCGTGGCCGGCTATGGTTCCGCGACGGTTACGGGTCCGTACGGTTTTCCGTGCGGACCTACCCCATGGACCGGAGTGTTTCATGGGGTGGCGGCGGAACCATGTGGTAGCGGAGTGCCTGGCGTGTCAGCCGTGGCTCCTGGCCGGGAGGCCATGGCTGGCAGACCCGTAAGCATGTCAACGGGTGACGTGTTTGCGGGGGTATCTTCTTCGGAGTTAGATTGGTCTGATGCTCTGGCGTGGCTAGCCAGAGTTGACCCGTCTGTGGTTTCGGCCACGGCCGATGAAGATGCGCCCCGTCCGTCGGTTGCGTCGATTAGGACGGGGATTTTGCCCGCGGCCCGGATCCAGTCAGTGGGACTGGATCCACGGTTCATTGATTTGTTGGATGCTATTTATAGTAAACAACTAATGACCAAGGGTCAGCTCCCTGCGGCCTCCAGGGAGGTGCGGGCAAGGTGCCGTATTCCGCGGGGTGAATACGACAGGTATGGTGTAGTCCCGTCGGTCACGGAGGATGACCGATGGGTACTGGGCGTCCAGAGTGCCGGGTCGGGTGGTCCCGGTCCGGCACTAGTGGATAAGGCCCAGGTACACCAGGAAGAAGTCCTGGCCCTATGCGATGAGGGTGTGAGGGCAGCCATGAGCGCTGTCAATCACTCCTATCGTCTACTTCAGTCGGTGTGGGCTGAAGCGGGGGCAGGCCACCCTGTGCCACCTGTGGCACTATCGTGCGTTAATGACGGCTTGGTGCTGTCAATGGACGCATTGGCAAGGGTGCAAGCGCGTGTGACGAAGTCCAGGAGGCAAATGGTCATTGACCATATGCGTCCGGCTACGGCAGTCAGGGAGCGTCTTCTTGGGACGCCCCTGACAGGGCCTAGCATCTTTGGTGGCCAAGCGCGGGCCATCTTAGAGGACACCGCCAGTATTGCGCAGAGTCGGTTAGCGGTAAATCTCCAGCTAGAGCTGGTGCGGCAAGCGCACGCACTAGGGGCTGTGGACAAGCCGCTAACCGGACAGCCTTCAAAGAAACAGAAAAAGCATAAGGGCAAGGCGAAAGCCAGGCCTATTGCGACGTCTGTTTCAGCTGGGTTTTCAGAGCCGCCGCCGGCGAAGAAACCCAGGAAGGCTGTAGAGGCGCCTACCCTCCCCAATGTTGCTCCTGACCGCCCTAGAGGTGGTAAGGGCAAGGGGAAGGGTAAGGGTAAGGCCTCAAAGGGCGGACAGAAGGGGCTGAAGCGTACCTGAGGGTACGCAAGCTCCCTTCATATCCGCCTGGACCGCACCTGTGCGACAGGAACAGCGGTGCCAGTTATACCCGTCGTACCTAGAACGAAATGGTTCTCACTCTCTCTCGTTAAGAAAGGGGGGGGGGCGGACTGCGAGCCGGACAACCCCGTTAGACGTCGAGGCGTCTATGGTGGGTGGAAGGCTCATGCGTTTCGTCGAGGTTTGGCGAGGTGTGACGTCAGACAGTCTGGTCCTGGGATGGTAATCCCAGGGTTACATGCCGGAGTGGTGGGACTTTCCGCCACAAAATCTGTCTTTGGCACCAGTCTGGACACCCGTACCAAGGGAGCCAGACAAGTTAGAAGCCGTTCAAAAGGAAGTGTCGGGTTTGCTTCTGAAGGGAGCAATAAAACCAGCAAACCGGAACACTCCAGGCTTCTATTCAAACATGTTCCTTGTCCCCAAGAGCACGGGGGGATGGAGACCCATACTCAATCTCAGGCCATTAAATTGGTTTATCCATACGCCTCGGTTCCAGATGGAAACACTGAGGTCGGTAATGGCGGGATTGAGGAAAGGAATGTGGTGTGTATCGATCGATCTGAAAGATGCATATTTCCACATTCCGATCAATCGGAGTTGGCACAGGTTTCTGAGATTTGCGTTTCAGAATCAAGTATGGGAGTTTACAGTTCTCCCGTTTGGCCTGTCGACAGCTCCGAGGGTTTTCACAAGAGTGGTCCTTGCGGTGACAGCGTTTCTCAGAAAAGAGAACGTGGCGCTACACACCTACATAGACGACTGGCTGCTCAAGGCAGACTCGGCAGCCAGGTTGAACGTGGATACTGCTCTGACTCTGAAGTTACTTTCAGATCTAGGCTGGATAGTCAACGAGGAGAAATCCGAGTTGACACCCACTCAACATTTCGTTTATTTGGGGATGCGATTCGACCTCGAGGAGGGCAGGGTTTACCCGTCAGAGCCCAGAGTGGTGTCTCTGTTAGCCATCCTCGGGAGTTTTCGAGTGGGAAACCACATTCAGGCAAGGCGGTTCCTTCAGATGCTGGGCATGATGGTCTCCATGGAGCAGGTTATCCCGTACGCTGCTCTAATGCGAAGACCTATCCAGTTGTATCTGATGTCTCTGTGGAAACAGAGAACAGAACCCCTGTCAAAACTGGTGCCAGTTTTGGAGCCGATAATATCGCATCTTCTATGGTGGAAACAGCGTCAGAATCTCCTAATAGGGGTTTCGCTGCACCTACCCCACCCCCAGCTGTCCGTTTACACGGAGGCATCGCTGGAAGGGTGGGGTGCCTGCCTGGGAGAACCAGGTCTCGGGCACATGGACTCTCCCGGAGAGTCAGCTGCATATCAATCTGTTGGAAATGATGGCAGTGGAACTGGCGTTGGAAGAGTTTCTTCCGATGATCAGTGGCAAGGTGATATTGATACAGTCGGACAATTCGACAGTAGTATCATATATAAATCGCCAAGGAGGGACCAGGTCGCCCACCCTGTGCATCAGAGTGTGGCACTTGATTCAATGATGCAGGAATTACTCGGTTGTTTTGAAAGCAGCTCATATTCCTGGCCGATTGAACATTCTGGCGGATGCTTTGTCTCGCAGACAGAGAATCCTGCCAACAGAATGGTCCCTCAACCCTCCAGTTCTGCGACGGATCTTCGAGCATTGGGGCAAACCCAACGTGGACTTGTTCGCCACAAAGGAAAATGCTCAAATCATGACATATGTCTCGCCGATTCCAGATCCAAATGCCGTCGATACAGACGCTCTGGCGATAAGCTGGAGAGGGATGCACGCTTACGCGTATCCACCCACCATTCTTCTACCGAAGGTATTGGTGAAGGTCAGGGAGGAACCGTGTCTGGTCCTGCTAATAGCGCCGTATTGGCCGAGCAGGGCGTGGTTCACGGATCTTCTAGATCTGCTGGTGGAAAATCCTGTGCAGTTGCCCGAGATTCCGAACAGAATCTCCCAGGCCAAGGGACGCTTCCTACACGAGCGTCCCGAAATGTTCAAATTGACTGCGTGGATGTTGTCAAACAACGTTCCACGTCGGAAGGCTTTTCTCGACAGGCTGCTGATTTCATCGCGGCTGCGAGAAGGAGGTCAACCTTCAAGTCATATAACAACAAGGTTAACAGATTTGCAGACTGGTGTGAAGAAAAGGGTATTGATACCTTTCAATCCACTATTCAGCAAATAGCAGACTTTCTCTGTGAGCTGTTCTTTACAGGACTAGCTCCCGTCACAATTGCTGGATACAAGTCAGCTTTGGCATCAGTTATCCCTTGTCTAGCCAACAGGGATAGTCCAGAGGTGGCCCAGTTAAACGTGATGTTGAAGGGAATGAGCAATCTCCGCCCGAGACAACCGGTAGTCATTCCAGCCTGGAGTCTATCTTTAGTGCTTAATGTACTGGCCAAGCACCCATTCGAACCGTTGCGTTTGGCTAGTCTAAAGCATTTGACTCTAAAGGCGGTTTTTCTATTGGCAGCTTCCTCAGCTAGAAGGCGCAGTGAGATCCATGCGCTTTCGGCAGAGAGGAACCGATTTATTGTTTCTGGAGAAGGTCTGCGTCTTCTGCCAAGAGCAGAATTTATGTCAAAGAACCAATCTTTGAGATATCCCGGCAAACCGATCATTATACCGAAGTTAACCAGGTTTGATCGTGATGCCAGTGTCTGGTGCCCGGTCCGTGCTTTGACTAAGTACAAGAAACGGACTGACTCGTTACGGTCGAACGATAGACATCTGTGGATCTGCCATAAAAAGCCTTATGGCGCCGTATCCATGGATACTATCTCTCGTTGGGTGGTCGAATGCATTCAGACTACTCATGAGATGGCGACTGGGCACCAGGTGCAGGGCGTAAGGGCACACGATGTTAGAGGAATAGCCGCCTCGACCGCCCTTTACAATGGTGTTCCGTTAGAGGACATCATGGCCGTTGCACAATGGCACTGTGAGTCCTCATTTACGGATTACTATATGAGGGATGTGTCAGACTCAGCCAATCCACTCGCTTTAGCTGTTTTGAAACGATAGTTAGTGACCACACTGCTTTTCCCATTTTTTCACTTTGGTAAGAAAAGAACCTAAAGCAGACATGGTCAAGCGAGAGGATGTCAACCAGATTGTGTCACTGATGGCCGAACCGGTGTATGGTTGTAGGCGGTACGTCTGAAGTCCTGTTATCATAAGGTAATTCAACAAGTGAGAGTTTTTTGTATTATGTATATGTATCATGTTCATTCATCTTATATATTCATGCTCATTCCCAGGCTAATACAAGCGATATGCAGGGAGTAGTTAACCCTCTTGGCATATTGGTGTTTCAGGCGAGATACATGTTCGTTAGTTCTCTCCCTTTTCTTAGGAGGAAAAAGGGGGTGGGGGCTGTGACACGAATGTGATTCGGTTCCGTGAACTTGACGGTCCTTTTAGGTCTCCGTTAGTCAAGTTTGAAGTCTAAAATCTTTCTCCAAGGGGCAAAATTAGCAGTTATGGCTTGCCCCTTCCCACCAGGTTCCTGACCAAATCTGGTGTATATCAGAAGTAATAGAATGGTGAGTATTGATCGAAGGAGAATGAAGGAAATTTCAATTTCCCTTTATCCGAGATCTAACAATACTCACCATTCTATTACGGACCCAGCCTCCAAGCCCCACGGAGGCAAGCCATGAGTTTCTCTTGTTTGGTGGCTATGCAAACAATATGAGCTTCATGGTAAACGGGTACTCGGCAGTTGGGAGCCGAGTATCCGGTTCCAAGGAGTCGGTAAAGCTTTCTAAGTCTATAGTCCTAGAGCCAGCTGTCAGGGCCAGCTATATATCAGAAGTAATAGAATGGTGAGTATTGTTAGATCTCGGAGAAAGGGAAATTTAAATTTCCTTCATTTCATTCACAAGACTAGATTGCTCGGTCGATGACGCGGCATCACAAATTTCCACATTCACAGCTTTGACCACACGCACACACGCACACGAGTATGCACGCGCACACACACACACACACACACACATGTGACACCTCTGGGGTGGAACTAAATGTAAACGTGATCTTGCACCCCACCCATATGGGTAACATACATATGTAGCAAATTTGTTTGAATTCCATCTAATGGTTTCGTAGGAATTGCGTTGCACACTCTCCCCCCCCCCCCCCCCATCCCACTGGGGACGGAGGCAAAAGTACATGTAAATGTGCGCTTGCACCCCCAAACCGATATGGGTAACACGCATACGTACCAAATGTGTTTGAGTTCCATCCATTCGTTTCCTAGGAGTTGTGTTGCAATCGATTTGACCCTTGACCTCTCCTTTACACACTCCCCCCACTCGGGACGGCGTCAAAAGTACAAATGGACATGTCAATGTACTTTTGCATGCCACACTCATATGGTTAAGATACATACCAAAGTTGGTTGAATACATGGTATCTTGCATGCCACAATCATATGGGCAACTCACATACCAAATTGCGTCCAACGTTTTCAGAGAAATTGCATTACAATCAATTTCTTGACCTTTTGACCCACCCATCCTCCGACGACAGGGGTGGGGGGGGGGGCCAAGCCAAATATAAATGTTGTCTTGCATGCCACAGTCATGTGGGTAACTGTCGCAATCATATGGGCACTGCACATACCAAATTTTGTTTAATTTCATCCAACGGTTTCAGAGAAGTTGCATTACAATACATTTTTTGCCATTTTGATCCATACGCCCCACACCCATGGGGCCGGAGCCTAATGTAAATGGCTTCTTGCACTCCACAATCATATGGATAACTCACAAACTAAATTTGGTTGAATTTTGTAAAACACTTTCGGACGAGACACATTTCAATCAATTTCTGCATATTAAAATATTACCCTTTGACTAAAAATGTAAACAGACTCTTGCATTCCAATTTGCATACCAAATTTGGCTGAATTCCATCAAACGGTTTCGGAGATCTGACATTGCAATTGACGTTTCTTCGAAAAACGTGGAGATAATGGTGAGTACCATAGGTCACTTATGATACATGTATGTGATGATAAGGTATTGACATATATATATGCATATTTTACTAACTTTATAATGGGACCCAGTATCCTAGTCCTACATGTTGTAAACTCGCTAACTCCAGTACATGTATTACTACTACATGTATGCCTCGAACCTAGAGTATCTATAGCACAATATATATATATTACAATCCGCATCATATGGTAACTCACATAATAAACTTGGTTGACATCCAGAAGATGTTACGAATAAAATAGAACTATTAACCCTTTCATTCCAAAGCCGGCCTTTTCAGTGGTCTTAAGGAATGTCCATTTGCAGTCCAAAAAATTGTATTTTTGAAAATTCGCCACTGGAATGACTGACTCGATAACCGAGCCAGTCATTCCAGTGGTAAATTTTCAAAAACAGTTCTCTTGGACTACAAATTGATTTTCTTGACCAAAATTAGCCATTAAAGGGCTAAAGCCAGGCCACTCGCCATATTACACACTCTCCCAGTCTACAAGTTGGTGTTCTTTAATACAGGTGTCTTGAGTGATCGGTTTGATGGCCTCTGATGCCATGAAAATTTAAGTTCTTTAAAATTTTAAACTGTGATATTTCCCTCTGAGAAATCTGTTGCGAATTGCAGCGGTTACACACACTCTATGTCATAATTCTCTGCGATTATCTGTAGCACAATTGTGGTATATCCATCTGGAAAACTGACAGTATGACATCCATATTTCCTAAAAAACATAAACAACAACAGCAATTAGAGATTGCAGACCCTCCTCATTTTTGTCACAGTTTTCATATCATCATCATAGTTGTGGAATCATACTACAGTCACACCCTTTCCTGTGTTAAAATTTTATTCAAATTAAAGAATTTGATCTGATCCATATATTGAAGAAGTATATTCAAAGGAATATTTATCGGCCAATTTGGATCCCATGGCATGACAGACAGATGGACCCCATGGCATAAGCTCACTTGGCCAGTCTGGCCAGGTTAGCTAACAATGGGAAATTTAAAGTTTAACTAACCTCATCTCTTGATAGCTATTCAAGTGATCTAATATGCCACTGATAAACTATACAGATAATTCTAAGCTTTTTATCATGTGGTTAAACAGATATATTCAGGCTTTAGTAGCTAAATGTTGGTACATTTCTACACTAAGATGGCTGTCAGGATTATCCCCACATTTTAAACAAGAGGCCCAAGGGCCTGTGGCGCTCACCTGGACCATTAGCATGTGAACCATTTGCATTTAAATAGATATGATGGATAATTTTTGGAAAATCCAAGATGGCCACCCAAAAGATTTACCAAGCAAAATTCTGAATAGAAATTCTAGTCTACCTTGATAGCGTCACTCTAGCCAAATTTGTTTGAAATATGTCAAGCAACTAAGGGAGAAGCAGTGTTTTGACAATTTCTGGTAAATTATTCATAAAATCTAAGATTTTCAACCAAAAAATTGATCAATAAAAATTCGGAATAGATTTTCTAGAGCTTACCACCATAGAACCCATTGGAGAATTTTTTTTGGAAATATGTCAAGCCGCTAAAGAGGGGTAGCAATTTGACAATTTCCGGTACATTTTTCATAAAATCTCAGATTTTCATGCAAAAAATTGATGAATCAAAATTCTGAATGGATGTTCTAGAGCCTATGGCCATAGGATACTTTCAGCCTAATTTGGTTAAAACCAGTCAAGATGATAAGGACAAGCAATTTGACAATTTCCAGTACATTTTTCATAAAATCTCAGATTTTCACCCAAAAAATTGATGAATCAAAATTCTGAATGGATGTTCTGGAGCCTACAACGATAGGGTCCTTTAACCCAAATTTGCTTGAAATCACTCAGAATGCTAAGGAGAAGCATTTTGACAATTTCCGGTACAATTTTCATAAAATCTAAGATTTGGACCCAAAAAATTGAGGAATCAAAATTCTAAATACTGGGGTCCTTTCAACCAAATTTGGTTGAAATCGTTTAAATGTTAAGGAGAAGAAGCATTTGGACAATATCCGGTAAATGTTGACTAAAATCTAAGAGTTTGACCCAAAAAATGGAGGAATCAAAGTTCTGAATGGAAGTTCTGAACCCTATGACCATTGGGTCCTTTCAACCAAATTTGGTTGAAATCGCTCAGACTGGTAAGGAGAAGAAGCAATTTGACAATTTCCAGTAAATTTCTAATAACATATAAGATTTTGACCCAAAAAATTGATGAATCAATATTCTGAATGGATTTTCTGGAGCCTATGACCATTGGGTCCTTTCAACCAAATTTGGTTGTAATCTGTTAAAATGGTAAGAAGCATTTTGACAATTTTCGGTACATTTTTCATAAAATCTAAGTTTTTCAACCAAAAAATTGATGAATCAAAATTCTGAATGGATTTTCTGGAGCCTATGACCATTGGGTACTTTTAACCAAATTTGGTTGAAATCGCCCAAGCGGTTAATGAGGAGTAGCTTTTTAAAGCAAAAGTGGCCGGACGACAGACGGTCGCCACGGCATAAGCTCACTTGGCCTTTAAGACCAGGTGGGCTAAAAACGGGATATTGTAATCGCCTCTGTCCATCTGTCACGCTATCTCCTCCCAAACGACTGGGTGGAATTCAACTAAATTTGGTATGTCGGTTACCCATATGATTCCGCTTTGAAAGACAATATTTGGACTGGGCTCCACCCCCAGGGGCAGGGGTCAAAAGGCTGAATCGCTTGTAGCGCAACTCTGAAATCGTTAGATGTAACTCAAGCAAATTTGATATGTGAGTTACCCATATGATCACGGAGTGCAAGAGGCCGTTTACATTTGGATCCGCCTACAGGGGTCAAAAGTCCAAATTTTAACCTGCGGAAATTGATTATAACGCATCTCCTCTGAAAACATTGGTCAGAATTCAACAAAATTAGGTATGTGAGTTACTCATATCAATTTAAAAAGAGTGAGCTCATTTACATTTGGCCACGCCCATATGGGTGGGTGGGGGATGGGGGTCAAAAGGTCAAGAAATCAATTGCAATGCATCGCCTCCGAAACTGTTTGATAGAATTCAAACAAATTTGGTCTGCAAGTTACCAGGCTTGGGTACAAGTGCATTTGAATGCATTTGCACTTGCATTTGAATGCATTTGCACTTGCATTTGCATTTAAATGCAATTATGAAATTTCTGACGCATTTGCACTTGCATTTGAATCTCATGTATTTGCATTTGTATAAAAAGGGTTGCATTTGCATTTGAGTTTTCAAATGCATTTGATTTTTTTCAAAACCACTACTTTTCTCATTTTGTATTTCTTTCAAAGTTGATTGGAACTTGCTGGTGTTATAAATAACAGCCACAGCACCCAGTCAAATTAATTTCAAAAAGTTCAACCAAATTATTTGTCAAATCATAAAAATGGCATTTCTGTTGCTAGAAATTAGAAATATAATTCTGTGATTTATTGACCCATTTCACTATGAATTTCTTAGAATGTAGCTCTCAGCCATCAATATACCTAAATATGCAACACCATGTATATTTTTAATTACTTTGACTTAAGTCAGTTAGCAAGCCAACAAATTTTAGTTAATTTGTTTCTGAGATAAACTACAGCAACATATCTAGTGCATAATAAATATGATCACCATATAAAAAGTAAGGAATCCAATGTCCCCTTTAACACATATATACAAGACCACTGAAATAATTGGCTCAGATGATTGTCTTCTCTTGGCCTGCAAATGGGCATTTGTAAATACCAAGACAAAGGCTTGTTTTGGCCTGTTTGGGCACCAAAAGGTTAACGAAACAATTGGACTAAACATTGTTGCTGCTTTAGTCAATACATTGATTTTCAGGAAGATTATTCATATGATGATGTGTGTTAAAAAACCGCAATCTTTTATCCCCAAAACACAGGTGGTCACTCGAGCACTTTTGACTACAGTACAATCTACTCAACCAGTACTCTCTATAGTCATTGTCAAGATCCTTTCAAAGTAATTAGAGTGAGCTTAGTAATATATCCCAATGTTTCCCAATCTCTGAATAGGGTATTTGTTGTTAATGCCATTCATTCAGAAATCTCTTAATCCATTAGTTGTCAAGATTGGCTTTTTGAATGTCCATTTGCATTATAAGAGTATACAATTTTTGAAAATTTATGACTGAGATGACTGGCTCGGTAATCGAGTCAGTCATTCCAGTGGTAAAATTTCAAAGATTATCTTCCTGGAATGCAAATAGACATAGTCAATAAATAATAGATGCTGATAATTCTGTTGACATGGGTTAATGTACCATTGGGATTAGAAACTCCAGTCATTCAGTCTGACTATAAGCGCATACTCAGCCATGTGTGACTAAGATGATCTCAGATAAAGTTAAGATTTAAACATTTTAATCTAGAAGTGCCAGAATCTTAATTCAGGTCTTGAATAAGCTGATGAATATTTTGAAACAAATTTGACTGGAAACTTTGACCCACAGCTGCCAGTCAAATTATCTTCAAAATATTCAACAAAATATTTGTTAAATTCATACCGATATTGCATAGTCTGATAACTATTTTGAATGTATTTTGACTGGAACATGTTGCTGCCATAGGCGCCGTAGCAGATATCAATAAATTTCATTTCAAAATATTGAACATATTTGAAAATTATTTTGAAAGTAATTTGACTGGCACATGTTGCTTGTATAGGATGCAATGGCTATAAATGAAATTACCCTTCAAAATAGTCAACATAATATTTAGGAATATGGTTCCCCCTTAACCCTTTAACCCTCATATCAGCCAAAAACGGCTTCTGCAGAGGTCTTGAGATATGTCCATTTGCAGACCAAGTGAAGAATATTTTTGAAAATTTACCACTCGAATGACAGGCTCGATAACCGAGCCAGCCATTCCAGTGGTAAATTTTCAAAAAAGTCTTCTCTTGGTCTGCAAATAGACATTTTCTTTGAGAAAATTGAAATATTTTAAAACAAATTCGAGTGTTAAAGTGTTAATGGTGAAATAAGTATTATTTTTTCATAGTAAAGCTCCATGTGCAGATGAAGAGAAGACGATTTTTGACAATTTTACACTGGAATGACTGATTCAATAAGCGAGACAGTCATTCCAGTGGTAAAATTTCAAAAATGGTCTTCTCCTGGTCTGCAAAAAGTTTTACAAAAAATAGTCACTACCAGCAGATACATAGATGGCAGATGCATACTCAAAATTTCAGTACCAGACGTGTGCCCAAATATTCAAATGCATTTGCAAATGCATTTGGATGTGCATTTGCACTTGCATTTGAATAAGTTGCAAACATTTGCATTTGCATTTAAATGCAATGGCGATGGGCTGCATTTGCACTTGCATTTGCATTTGAATCATTTACAAACATTTGCATTTGCATTTAAATGCAATACCCTGCACTTGGACCCAAGCCTGCAAGTTACCCCTATCAATGTCGGGTGTATGAGCCCATTTACATTTAGCCCCGCCCATAGGGTGGGTGGGGGATGGTGTCAAAATTTAAAAAAATTGATTGTAATGCAACTCCTCCGAAACCATTAGACGGAATTCAACCAAATTTGGTATGTGAGTAACCATATCAATGTGGAGAAAATGAGGCCATTTATATTTCGACCCGACCCTAGGTTTAGGTGGAGGTCAAAAGGTAAATTTTTTTTATTGTAATGCAACTACTCTGACACTGTAGGACGAAGTTCCACCAAATTTGGTATGTATGTTACCCATATCAATATCGAGTGCATTAGCACATTTACATTTGCCTCCGCCCATAGGTGGAGGGTGGGGGGAGGGGGGTCAAAAGGTAAAAAAACCCATTGGACGGAATTCAAGAAAATTTAGTATGTGGGTTACTCATATTAATGTGGAGTGGATGAGCACATTTACATTTGGCCCCACCCCAGGGGTGGGGGAGGGGGGGGTGTTGTATTCTCCTTCGATCAATACTCACCATTCTGTTACTTCTGATATACAGCTGGCCTTGACAGCGGCTCTAGGATTATAGACTTAGAAAGCTTTACCGACTCCTGGGAACCGTGTACCCGGCTCCCCACTGCCGAGTACCCGTTTACCATAGAGCTCATTCTTGTTTGCATAGCAACAAGTGCAATACATGCTTTTCGCATTAAGGATTTTAGTGTTTTTTAAAAGAATCTAAGTCTTTAATCAGTGATAGTTTGTGTGTTCTGAAAGGATAACTAAGGACTATGGAGAATACCGCCCAAGACAACCAGGTTGTATTGTTCTTTATTATCCGTAGTTAAAAGACTTAGGTCTCTAAATTTCGTTGTGTCGCATGTTCCAATTTCTGACCCCATAGAATCTGGGACGTGTGCTAACAACGATATATGCCAGACGATCGCCTTCTTTAAACCCCAACAGGCAGATATGAAAATAGGTGTTTGCTACGGTATTTCTAACACGAATATCGGCTGACGTCGTTCTCCGTAGAATCCGAGCGGGTGACGTCACACCCGGTCGCTCGGATGTTTATGTGAAGAAAATTTTTCTCATTAATTCGCGCATCTTGTTCTGGGTGCTGCGTACTAAAAAATGGTACCGGAAACTTTAGAATGATCAACGGGTGACGTGTTTGCGGGGGTATCTTCTTCGGAGATAGATTGGTCTGATGCTCTGGCGTGGCTAGCCAGAGTAGACCCGTCTGTGGTTTCGGCCACGGCCGATGAAGATGCGCCCCGTCCGTCGGTTGCGTCGATTAGGACGGGGATTTTGCCCGCGGCCCGGATCCAGTCAGTGGGACTGGATCCACGGTTCATTGATTTGTTGGATGCTATTTATAGTAAACAACTAATGACCAAGGGTCAGCTCCCTGCGGCCTCCAGGGAGGTGCGGGCAAGATGTCGTATTCCGCGAGGTGAATACGACAGGTATGGTGTAGTCCCGTCGGTCACGGAGGATGACCGATGGGTACTGGGCGTCCAGAGTGCCGGGTCGGGTGGTCCCGGTCCGGCACTAGTGGATAAGGCCCAGGTACACCAGGAAGAAGTCCTGGCCCTATGCGATGAGGGTGTGAGGGCAGCGATGAGCGCTGTCAATCACTCCTATCGTCTACTTCAGTCGGTGTGGGCTGAAGCGGGGGCAGGCCACCCTGTGCCACCTGTGGCGCTATCGTGCGTTAATGACGGCTTGGTGCTGTCAATGGACGCATTGGCAAGGGTGCAAGCGCGTGTGACGAAGTCCAGGAGGCAAATGGTCATTGACCATATGCGTCCGGCTACGGCAGTCAGGGAACGTCTTCTTGGGACGCCCCTGACAGGGCCTAGCATCTTTGGTGGCCAAGCGCGGGCCATCTTAGAGGACACCGCCAGTATTGCGCAGAATCGGTTAGCGGTAAATCTACAGCTAGAGCTAGTGCGGCAAGCGCACGCACTAGGGGCTGTGGGCAAGCCGCTAACAGGACAGCCTTCAAAGAAACAGAAAAAGCATAAGGGCAAGGCGAAAGCCAGGCCTATTGCGACGTCTGTTTCGGCTGGGTTCCCGGAGCCGCCGCCGGCGAAGAAACCCAGGAAGGCTGTAGAGGCGCCTACCCTCCCCAATGTTGCTCCTGACCGCCCTAGAGGTGGTAAGGGCAAGGGGAAGGGTAAGGGTAAGGCCTCAAAGGGCGGACAGAAGGGGCCGAAGCGTACCTGAGGGTACGCAAGCTCCCTTCATATCCGCCTGGACCGCACCTGTGCGACAGGAACAGCGGTGCCAGTTATACCCGTCGTGCCTAGAACGAAATGGTTCTCACTCTCTCTCGTTAAGAAAGGGGGGGGGGGGGGGGCGGACTGCGAGCCGGACAACCCCGTTAGACGTCGAGGCGTCTATGGTGGGTGGAAGGCTCATGCGTTTCGTCGAGGCTTGGCGAGGTGTGACGTCAGACAGTCTGGTCCTGGGATGGTTATCCCAGGGTTACATGCCGGAGTGGTGGGACTTTCCGCCACAAAATCTGTCTTTGGCACCTGTCTGGACACCCGTACCAAGGGAGCCAGACAAGTTAGAAGCCGTTCAAAAGGAAGTGTCGGGTTTGCTTCTGAAGGGAGCAATAAAACCAGCAAACCGGAACACTCCAGGCTTCTATTCAAACATGTTCCTTGTCCCCAAGAGCACGGGGGGATGGAGACCCATACTCAATCTCAGGCCATTAAATTGGTTTATCCATACGCCTCGGTTCCAGATGGAAACACCGAGGTCGGTAATGGCGGGATTGAGGAAAGGAATGTGGTGTGTATCGATCGATCTGAAAGATGCATATTTCCACATTCCGATGAATCGGAGTTGGCACAGGTTTCTGAGATTTGCGTTTCAGAATCAAGTATGGGAGTTTACAGTTCTCCCGTTTGGCCTGTCGACAGCTCCGAGGGTTTTCACAAGAGTGGTCCTTGCGGTGACAGCGTTTCTCAGAAAAGAGAACGTGGCGCTACACACCTACATAGACGACTGGCTGCTCAAGGCAGACTCGGCAGCCAGGTTGAACGTGGATACTGCTCTGACTCTGAAGTTACTTTCAGATCTAGGCTGGATAGTCAACGAGGAGAAATCTGAGTTGACGCCCACTCAACATTTCGTTTATTTGGGGATGCGATTCGACCTCGAGGAGGGCAGGGTTTACCCGTCAGAGCCCAGAGTGGTGTCTCTGTTAGCCATCCTCGGGAGTTTTCGAGTGGGAAACCACATTCAGGCGAGGCGGTTCCTTCAGATGCTGGGCATGATGGTCTCCATGGAGCAGGTTATCCCGTACGCTGCTCTAATGCGAAGACCTATCCAGTTGTATCTGATGTCTCTGTGGAAACAGAGAACAGAACCCCGGTCAAAACTGGTGCCATTTTTGGAGCCGATAATATCGCATCTTCTATGGTGGAAACAGCGTCAGAATCTCCTAATAGGGGTTTCGCTGCACCTACCCCAACCCCAGCTGTCCGTTTACACGGATGCATCGCTGGAAGGGTGGGGTGCCTGCCTAGGAGAACACCGGGTCTCGGGCACATGGACTCTCCCGGAGAGTCAGCTGCATATCAATCTGTTGGAAATGATGGCAGTGGAACTGGCGTTGGAAGAGTTCCTTCCGATGATCAGGGGCAAGGTGATATTGATACGGTCGGACAATTCGACAGTAGTATCATATATAAATCGCCAAGGAGGGACCAGGTCGCCCACCCTGTGCATCAGGGTGTGGCACTTGATTCAATGGTGCAGGAATTACTCGGTTGTTTTGAGCAGCTCATATTCCTGGCCGATTGAACATTCTGGCGGATGCTTTGTCTCGCAGACAGAGAATCCTGCCAACAGAATGGTCCCTCAACCCTCCAGTTCTGCGACGGATCTTCGAGCATTGGGGCAAACCCAACGTGGACTTGTTCGCCACAAAGGAAAATGCTCAAATCATGACATATGTCTCGCCGATTCCAGATCCAAATGCCGTCGATACAGACGCTCTGGCGATAAGCTGGAGAGGGATGCACGCTTACGCGTATCCACCCACCATTCTTCTACCGAAGGTATTGGTGAAGGTCAGGGAGGAACCGTGTCTGGTCCTGCTAATAGCGCCGTATTGGCCGAGCAGGGCGTGGTTCACGGATCTTCTAGATCTGCTGGTGGAAAATCCAGTGCAGTTGCCCGAGATTCCGAACATAATCTCCCAGGCCAAGGGACGCTTCCTACACGAGCGTCCCGAAATGTTCAAATTGACTGCGTGGATGTTGTCAAACAACGTTCCACGTCGGAAGGCTTTTCTCGACAGGCTGCTGATTTCATCGCGGCTGCGAGAAGGAGGTCAACCTTCAAGTCATATAACAACAAGGTTAACAGATTTGCAGACTGGTGTGAAGAAAAGGGTATTGATACCTTTCAATCCACTATTCAGCAAATAGCAGCCTTTCTCTGTGAGCTGTTCTTTACAGGACTAGCTCCCGTCACAATTGCTGGATACAAGTCAGCTTTGGCATCAGTTATCCCTTGTCTAGCCAACAGGGATAGTCCAGAGGTGGCCCAGTTAAACGTGATGTTGAAGGGAATGAGCAATCTCCGCCCGAGACAACCGGTAGTCATTCCAGCCTGGAGTCTATCTTTAGTGCTTAATGTACTGGCCAAGCACCCATTCGAACCGTTGCGTTCGGCTAGTCTAAAGCATTTGACTCTAAAGGCGGTCTTTCTATTGGCAGCTTCCTCAGCTAGAAGGCGCAGTGAGATCCATGCGCTTTCGGCAGAGAGGAACCGATTTATTGTTTCTGGAGAAGGTCTGCGTCTTCTGCCAAGAGCAGAATTTATGTCAAAGAACCAATCTTTGAGATATCCCGGCAAACCGATCATTATACCGAAGTTAACCAGGTTTGATCGTGATGCCAGTGTCTGGGGCCCGGTCCGTGCTTTGACTAAGTACAAGAAACGGACTGACTCGTTACGGTCGAACGATAGACATCTGTGGATCTGCCATAAAAAGCCTTATGGCGCCGCATCCATGGATACTATCTCTCGTTGGGTGGTCGAATGCATTCAGACTACTCATGAGATGGCGACTGGGCACCAGGTGCAGGGCGTAAGGGCACACGATGTTAGAGGAATAGCCGCCTCGTCCGCCCTTTACAATGGTGTTCCGTTAGAGGACATCATGGCCATTGCACAATGGCACTGTGAGTCCTCATTTACGGATTACTATATGAGGGATGTGTCAGACTCAGCCAATCCACTCGCTTTAGCTGTTTTGAAACGATAGTTAGTGACCACACTGCTTTTCCCCTTTTTTCACTTTGGTAAGAAAAGAACCTAAAGCAGGCATGGTCAAGCGAGAGGATGTCAACCAGATTGTGTCACTGATGGCCGAACCGGTGAATGGTTGTAGGCGGTACGTCTGAAGTCCTGTTATCATAAGGTAATTCAACAAGTGAGAGTTTTTTGTATTATGTATATGTATCATGTTCATTCATCTTATATATTCATGCTCATTCCCAGGCTAATACAAGCGATATGCAGGGAGTAGTTAACCCTCTTGGCATATTGGTGTTTCAGGCGAGATACATGTTCGTTAGTTCTCTCCCTTTTCTTAGGAGGAAAAAGGGGGGGGTGCTGTGACGCGAATGTGATTCGGTTCCGTGAACTTGACAGTCCTTTTAGGTCTCCGTTAGTCAAGTTTGAAGTCTAAAATCTTTCTCCAAGGTGCAAAATTAGCATGTATGGCTTGCCCCTTCCCACCAGGTTACTGATCAAATCTGGTGTATATCAGAAGTAACAGAATGGTGAGTATTGATCGAAGGAGAATGCAGGAAATGTCAATTTCCCTTTCTCCGAGATCTAACAATACTCACCATTCTGTTACGGACCCAGCCTCCCAGCCCCACGGAGGCAAGCCATAGTTTTCTCTTGTTTGGTGGCTATGCAAACAATATGAGCTCTATGGTAAACGGGTACTCGGCAGTAGAGAGCCGGGTACCCGGTTCCCAGGAGTCGGTAAAGCTTTCTAAGTCTATAATCCTAGAGCCGCTGTCAAGGCCAGCTGTATATCAGAAGTAACAGAATGGTGAGTATTGTTAGATCTCGGAGAAAGGGAAATTGACATTTCCTGCAATTTACAACACCACCATGAACCAGTTGTAATTTACAACACCACCACAAGATTTCATGGCAAAATTAATAGCACATGTACTTACTCAAATATATGAACTGAGAGACCACACATAGATCCTGTTAATGCGAAGGTGCTTGACATCAGCTCATTTTGGCTATGGGGATGAGCAATTCCTGGTATGGGCAGCATCAAAGTTGTAGAAAGGACTCGTCTGCTACAAGGCTTGGCCTCCTGCAAAATAAGGATAAATAGCAGCCCTAGTATTTGTAATGATATTTACCAATTTAGTTGTGTCTGTCACATCAGCCCTTTCATGGCGAAGCCGGACAAAACTGGCCTCTAGTGGTCTTGAAGAATGGCCATTTGCATGCCAGGAGAAGACAATTTACCACCGTACAGAATGACTGGCTTCAAAACCGAGCCAGTTATTTGATTTCAGTGCTAAATTGTTAAAAATAGCCTCTTGGCGTACAAATAGACATTCCATAAACAAATATTTTTTATATTCTTGACCAAATTTAACCATTAAATGGTTAACTTATCAATGCTAAGGCCCAAAAAATTATATGTATGTTTCCTATCCCTACAGTATGTATCTGTAACAATAGCTGTGACCTACCAAACTCCCAAAATATTGCTACCTTAATATTTCTACCCAGGGAAGTGGGACCGCTGGATTTGTAAATTTTTCAGTGATTTTATCACAGTTTCCACCTTAAAATTTGATAATATGGTAGGAGAAACCGCAACACCACCCACAAAAATTAATAATTCTCCTTCGATCAATACTCACCATTCTGTTACTTCTGATATACAGCTGGCCCTGACAGCTGGCTCTAGGACTATAGACGTAGAAAGCTTTACCGACTCCTTGGAACCGGGTACTCGGCTCCCAACTGCCGAGTACCCGTCTACCATAGAGCTCATTCTTGTTTGCATAGCAACAAGTGCAATACATGCTTTTCGCAGTGGACAAAGATTTAATAGAAAAACTAAGTCTTGTTATAATCTGTGATTGTGATAGCTAGTGCGTTCTTGAAAGGATAAATTGGATAATAATGGATACCGCTAAGGATAACCAGGTTGTATAATTCCTTATTATCCATAGTTAAAAGACTTAGGTCTCTAAATTTCGTTGTGTCGCATGTCCCAATTTCTGACCCCAGAGAATCTGGGACGTGTGTTAACAACGAGATATGCCGGATGATCGCCTTCTTTAAACCCCAACAGGCGATCGGCAGATATGAAAATAGGTGTTTGCTACAGTATTTCTAACACGACTATCGGCTGACGTCGTTCTCCGTAGGATCCGAGTGGGTGACGTCACACCCGTGGTGCTCGGATCTTTATGTGAAGAAAATTTTTCATTAATTCGCGCATCTTGTTCTGGGTGCTGCGTACTAAAAATTGTAACGGAAACTTTGGAAGGTTCAAGTTTACGTGTTGTCACGATCTGTTTGCAATGATTGGTGGTTTCAAAATTCTTGATTAAGATGCGTGGTCTGAGGTTTTACCGTGTGCTACAGCAGTTTGTTTACATTTTGTTGTTTCTTCACATATCGTTTTGGCTTTCGTTAGGAGTATAATTTATATTAATTAGTAAATATACCCCGAATGCTATGCGATATGATTCCTGGTTCCGTTATACATCCTGGAGGATCAATTATGGGTGTATTTATGCCCGCTTCGTTCTTGTCGTTATAGTCAATGCGATCTTTGCTGTAACGTTGCGGGGTGGGGTGCGGGAGGGTTGCAGTTAATTTATGGTCAAATTATTTGAAAATTAATTGGCTGCCTTCCATCCGTGTGTCGTTCCGCTTGCTTATTGTAGGTTTGTGCTTATTTATAGGCCAAGCCAGCCCCGCCATCATGTGACGAGTGCCACAAATTCGTACGGGTCTTGTTCAAGGACCATGTGTGTTTTAGGTGTACGCCCTGTAACCTAGATGTTAGGTGTAGTGTGTGTGCAGTGTGGTCCGCGGAGTTGATGTAGAAGTTCCTTGCCCAGAAGGATGTGGCTGGGTCTGACGCGGGGTCAGGCGGTGCGATCGTAAATCGTGGAGCGTCCGGTTCGGCCGGTGGAGGCGCTCCACGTCTTCAGCTGGAGGTGGCGGAGATGGCACCGCCGGTGTGGTTTGGTCCGCCTATGCAGGGTTTTCTGCATAGCGTTCTACCCACGCTGGTGTCGTCACTGCTGCCGAAGGTTGGGGGGCAGTTTCTCCCCATGCCTGGTTCGGACCCTCTCCTATGACAGGGTTCTGGACTGGCCACCGAGGGAGCCGTCTCATACGGCCCCCTGGCAGTCCCGTCGGGCTCCGGCCTGACAGGTTCTGTTTCTCTGCGGCCACCTCCGGGTGGTCCAGTGGCGGTGGCCGGTCTGTCAGGTGTGGGAGCCGTCCGCCAGGACGGCTCCGCAGTTTCCTCGTCTGATGACGACTCTTCGGAGTCTGAGGACGAGGCCGAGCAGGAGAAATTATTGCGGCCTGTGATGCCACGGGTGGAGAATATGGAGGTCGATTCCGTCCTGGACGGAACCGTCCTCCATCTGTCTGGCTTGGCGCAAGCCATGGCAGTGGCTCCGCCTGTGGTTGAGGCCAATCTGGTACCGGGCACCGGTCCCGTGTCGGTTGGTTTGGCACCAGCTGACACGGTGACCGGTGTGCCGGGCCGGGCGTGGTACTCACCTATCTCGCCCGGTCCGGCGGTCAGACATGGGGTGCCGTTGGCGCCCGTGTCTGGCCACGGTTCCGCGTCCGCTACAGG
>CM067368.1:66701847-66722356 GCA_034401795.1 Chaetoderma sp. LZ-2023a | reverse complement strand
CACGACACGACGATGTTAACAGGAGCCTTCTCTATTTCGCTGTCGGTATGGCTTCTGGTAGCATGAACAATAGGAACTGTGAAAATAAAATTGTATTTATATCAAGAGCAATAGAGATTGCAGACCCTCGCCCTCCCGTTTTCTTTCGCAACTACTTTTCGGCCAATGTTACGATGGGGATTCGGGTTTTCTTATTTGAATCTCCTCTTTTATGGTAACATCAGTTTTATGATAAAATCTGAGCCAAATACGATAAGTATTCTAAAGATAAAATCACAAACAGACGGACACTCGGATGGCTAGACAGACGGATGGGCGGACAGACGAATGGACGGTTGGATGGACGGACGGACGAACGGACGGACGGACGAACGGACGGACGGATGGACGGACGGACGGACGGACGGACGGTCGGACGGACGGACGGACGGACGGACGGACGGACGGACTGACAGACAGACAGACAGACAGACAGACAGACAGGAAGGCGGGGGGGGGCGGGCGGATGGATGGACGGACTGGCGGGTGGGCGGGTGGATGGGCGGGCAGGCGGGCAAGCAGGCAGGCAGACACTCTTCCACGTACTGAGTGAGTGTAATTATGTAGAAATACAAAGGAGTGAGACTACTTTTCCTTTTTGTTACGGTTGACCAATATGGCTGAATAATAAGGAATATGGCGGTGATGATGATTATGATGATGATCATTTCGATGATGATGATGATGATGATGATGATGAGTTTGAATATGACGACGACGACGGTGATGCCGATGTGATCAGCGACATGTTACCTTCAAAGAACATCATTTGCTGTATGATAATAGTGGAAATGATAACACTTATTGCGACGAACAATATTTGATATAAGCGTCGTCGTGTGGTTAGGCGGAACAGAGATGTGTCTGAAGACATAACTGAACAAAGCACTGAACGATAGTTGTCTTTTAAAATGTAGATATTTCTGCTGGATGGCCTGGAATAATAATGAAACAAAAATGTGCGTTTAGAATTTCAATTCCACCATAGGAAATTTACAACGAGTATTGAACTATACATTGCACTTACGATACTCATCAACTTGAAAACTAAAGGAACAATGGCTAGAATGGCCCTTTCCAAGTTGTTTATCCATCGATCATCTGACGTCATATAACGCCATAAGTAACTAAGTGACGTGTATGCTGAGGTCATAATTATGGCGTCCTAAGTGATTCCAATTAGTCCGCCTTTAACGCTTAATAGTCCGACACGTTGAATGAAATGTATGTTTTTGATATTTACTAAACATACTGTTGAATATTTTGAAACTAATCTTACAGGGTGCTGTTACTTATATGTATAGTTTTCTGGAAATTCATGGGTCGGGAGTTCAGAGATCCATCGATCCCAACAGGTGAGATGGTCGGTGCATTGCTAAAACTGGAAGAGCCATAAACAGAAGTACCAGAATTATGTTAGACCGACCATTGCGCAGCGGCGAAGACAATATATTCCGAAATAATGGCCCCAGCATTTATATAACTTAAATAGTGGCTACACTCCTAGTTAGTTAAAGTGTCCATAAAGTAACAAATAATACTAAATGTATTTAGTATCCCCATCTCTTGTCAATTCATGAGCACTTAAATGCCAGAAAGTATATCCTTGCACACATTAACCACACGCACTCATACACATATATGCACGCTCGTATGCATGTCCACACGCCCGCACGCACTCACGAATGCACGTACGTACAGATATGAAAATTTAGTGAATTTCTGCACATGCTGGATTCTATGGAAATCAAACAACTGGTAGATTACCAAAAAGATGGAGGAAAATTGGGACAATTAACAATAAAATGTTAACAGAGAGGTGTGAGGAAAATTCTAAGCACAATAAGATGGTTAGCTACTTCGCCCTGAATAATATAACCGTGACTATATGCTCAGCAATAGAGAATATTATTTGTATGTCTGCATACAGCAGACAGGTAACCTGTTGAATATTTTGAAACTAATTTGGCTGGCAACAGCGCCCAGTCAAATTAGTTTCAAAATATTCAACAGCATTTTTATTAAATAGCAAAGAATTACAAAGACATAAAATTCATACAACGTGTCGAACTATTTGAGATTTGATGACGGCCTATAGGGAACCCTTTGTGACGTAATGATTGTGACGTCATCATACACGCGCTGAGCTGATTATGACGTAATACGAGGTCAGATGATGGATGGATACTCTAGAAATGTAAATAAGCCACATTTCTAAAATACAAGGGAAATAATTGTGTAGAGGGTGCTGCGCGTATATGGGAGTGGGACGGAGGGGGTCGGGGGTGTGGGGGTGGGGGTGGGGGTGGGGCTCGTGACCTCAATTCGTTGTTTATACACGCGAAGTCAGCAATCTATATAACGTAATTCGTCTTCCCGTTACTCTTATGTTATAATAGACTTATCAAAATGAATGATTTTGGTAACATGCGGATGCCAGAACTTGGCGAAGAATGTAAGAAACGTTGAGCAGAAGCCGACGGTCGAAGGGACGATGCAATTGAACGGTGAGTACACCTTGACATTGCACTGCGGTATATATTTATATCTCACGATTCAATCTGATACATTACAGTATTTACACGTGCTTAAAACAACAAAAAATCAAGCTGTTGATTTTGGCAATGACTAGCCACAGGCCTTTGAATTTTCGTCCACCCACCGACCGACCTTTGGAACCTCGTCCACCCACCCCGCTAACACACTTCCGCGTACCATATATTATATATATATATATATTGCACTGTATATAATAGGCCAACACACTACAGGCATGTACATTTTCCTCCATCCATCCCCGTACTACATAACCCTCAGCCCTGTGTACTAGCATTATATATATATATATATATATATATATATATATATATATATATATATATATATATATATATATATATATATATATATATATATATATATATATATATATATATATATATATATATATATATATATATATATATATATATATATATATATATATATTGAAAGATGGCATTGTTCAATACTAAGTCTGAAGATCCCGAAAGGTGCAAACATTGAAAATATTACTTGCACACCTCTTCCCCTATGCCCTCTTCCCCTGTTGAATACTTTCGCTTGTAGCGATGCACACATGTGGACATCAAACTGTAATATATCATTATCAGGATTCGATTGACATGCTTCTTCATAGCGGCACGAGGCACTGTGTTTGGCATGTTAAGATATTAACCCTTTCAACCCGAAAGGCCAACACCAAAATCCTGTATAATTTAATTTATTCTGTTCGGTATTTTCAAACTTATGGCAGCAACAGGTCCATGTCCTGTCAACTTTGGTTCAAAATATCCAACAGCTTTCCCAGCCTGTGCAATGGTCTTTAGACATGTATATTATCAGACTGAGCGACTATTTCCTAAAATCGAGCCAGGCATTCCAGTGGTAAATTTTCAAATTTCCTTGGTCTTCAAATGGACATTTTCAATAACAACACTGATGTTTTGTTGATCAAATTTGGACAATAAATGGTTAAATTAAGTTATTTGTAATGTTGAATCAGACATGTTTGTTGACATCCATTCTGTCATTGTGAGAACAGCTGCTGCTTGGGTTTTAAGTAGTGTTGTGCTCACAGCTCAAAACTCATGATATCGTGACCAGTAATTCCCAAGATACGATATTGAGCAAGAAAAAAACACGTGAGAAAACTTGCCATTGGATTGTGTGGATTTTCTTTATTAAAATCCCTTTGCAGGTTGACTTTCCTTCATTTTCCAAGTGTGTCTGTAACCTAAATAAAGTTGTAAATGTAATTCAATGGCTAAACATGCAGTTGTTGGTAGTTTCTGTTTATTCTCACACCAAATGATTATACGACTTTTGACAATTTACCACTGGAATGACTGGCTCGATAACCTAGCCAGTCATACATTTTCAAAAACAGTCTTCTCTTGGTCTGCAAATGGATACTTTATATGAGAAAATGAAATTAGCTTGAACAAATTCGATGGTTAAAGGAAGTGACAGGTGCTGCTATTTATTTTATAAAGTTCAAGACAGTATACATTGGATAACGAAGATAGACTTGGTTGATACAGTGGATCCATCTATTGGGGTCTATAGTCTTAAGAGGGCTAATGCAACTTTAGTTGTGAATTACATATTTGGACAGTCATCATGCCCCAGAAATGGTGTATGACAAGTGCCAGAATATGTAATTTTAATTCAAGACTTGGTTTTATAGCAACTTATTGCCAGATTGTTTATAGCATTTGAATCATAAGCTGTTTCTGAACAATAAAGCATCATTCTGTTATCGGAGTAACATTGTGTTTTATTTTTAGTTGTGGCTTACAACCATTGTCTTTGTCTGATCACACCCCCACCCCACCTCTCAAAATCTTTTTGACATTTCTGCCACGGCCAACTATGTGCTATGACGCAACCGCAGGGCATCACACTTGTTATATTGCTGATGGATTAGTTACTAACGGAGCATTTATAATATTAACAGAAAATGGTCACAGTTTACAATTTAATTTGAACTCAAATCATCGGTGTCTGTGACACAAATCGCAAAAGCATATCCATCATTTGTCATTTCTTTACGATTTAAGACATTCTCTTGAATATTTTGAAACTAATTTGACTGGAAGCTTTTGCTGCCTGACAAAGTGTTGAACTAGGTTTAAATTATGTAATATAGGCTGCTTCTCACAATCATGTCAAATTGAGACACTTAAGGCAAGACAGTGAAACTTCAAATAACAGAAAATTATCTGATTTCATAGATATACAATTGCCTTTTTATCTCCAAAAGCTATGAATACTATAATTCTTCACAATGTAACACATTCTATTGAATCTTATGCAATTAATTTAACTGGATGCTGGCAGTAGGTGCTAATCAGATTAGTTCAAAAACATGTTTATAGATTTCTCACACAGCTGACTTGAAAGTTAAAATGCTGCTTGGTATATTTTAACCATTTTGGTCAAGGCGACCAGAATCAGCCGCTGCAGTGCTCTTGGGAAATGCCAATTTGCAGCCAAAGAAATGACTATATGTGACAATATTTCACTGAAATGACTGGCTTGATAAGCGAGCCAGTCATTCCAGTTGTAAATTGTCAAAAACTGTTTTATCTTGGTCTGTAAATGACTTACTAAGGGAAAATCATAGTTTTCTGAACCAATCTTGTCCGTTAAATGGTTGAATTAGATAGCATGATATATTTATGAAAACACTGGAGTCATTCAGGCATTTGGTGATACAATATTTTTCCGAAAGTTACAAAGGTGAAAGCACACAGAAATAATTTGTGACGAAAGTCTCGTTTCAGTGGCGTTAAAGTGGCGTTAAAAACATGCTTACAGATTTTATATATTTTGGCCATTCCAATAATCCTCTCAATGTGGACGCTCTTGCTTGAAATTGTCCTGTCTCTATGGATGGTTGTTGGGTTCACTCTGTTCTTCTTCTTAAAAAATTGTTGGAATATTAACCAGGACATATCGTGAACATTGAATCCTGTGTCTGCCATTATGGACTCACCCGTTAGTGTCATATAAATAAAGGTTAGACATACTTATGTGCCTTTACATATATTCTCCTGAGTTATTTCATGGTTTTTACCCGCGGCTGTGTGTACTGTGTTCTACAGCCACAGTAACTTGATAACACCTTCTTTGGTCCGAGTTTCTTGTCCTCGTCCACAGTCCTTACCTCCATCAGGATCTTCTTGATCGTCAGTGTACCATGAACAGCTTTTTAAGATCCGCAATGGGCCGTTCCACTTTTTCCACCCATCATATGTCGTCATAATCAACTAAGTGGCGTATAAAATAACATCCCAATCAATGACGTCATGCATGACGTAGATAAGTACTTCACGAACGCATAGTTGAAGACGAACTATGCGTTGTTCAACGACTTTTATGTCTTGATTATTTAATAAATATTGCATATTTTGAAACTAATTTGACTGGGCGCTGTTGCATTAGCACACGTAGCAGGTGTGTGCAGTGGCATCCTCTTGGAGCTGTATAGATGTTGGCAGCGAGTACAGCACATTCCAAGGGTTTCGATGCAGTGGTGTCTTGTGGAAGTCACCTTTCCAGAGTATCCATCGATAATTTGACGTCATATGACGTAATAATCAGCTAAGCAGCGTGTGGGATGACGTCGTAATCATTACGTCCTAAATGATTCTGTTAGGCACGTCTTTAACGTTTAATAGTCAGACACGAATTGTATGCCTTTACTATTTAACAAATATGCTGTTGAATATTTTGAAGCTAATTTGACTGGACGGTATTGTTGCCATAGGGAGCTACAGCCCCCAGTCAAATTAGTTTCAAAATAATCAACAGCTTACCTGTATAGGTTTCTGAAAATTGATAGTCAGGGAGTTCAGAGATCAATCGATCACAACACGAGCGAGGTGTGGGCGGAGATTAGATAGGGATGGGCGGGGCATGGCTAAAATTGGAAAGGTGCATTCGCACGACATAGTCAAACATAGACCATCTTTGTTAGGTCACGTTCACTTACAGCGTGACTGTTGTGCACATAGTGTATAAGGCATTGTTGGAGAGTATTGTGGCCGGCCAGAGGTAGTGCATTGTAGTACGAAGGTGACAGACGTGAAACATAGCTAGAACTTCCTTCGGAACTGCCCAGCTGTTACATCTGTACAACATCAGTGATATACAGAGGTGCTATACTTGGGTAATCTTTAGCCAAATGAGCCCGGGCTCAACGGTTCCACAGTTACCAAAAGGACTGGAGATACTATTTCCCGCGATTCACAGTATGAGTTGTTCCGCAACTCTAGGGAAAATTTTACCCAGAGGCTTCCTTTCATCATCTATGAAATCTATATTGTATGCTTACTTCATCTCTCGTGGGAAGTCCACTGTAGATACTGGTTGGTTTGATATTGCGGGGTCCTCTCGCACAGATGAGAGGGATACAAAGAGTTGGTATGTAAACAGCACTGGAGAGAGGCCATCTCCAGGTGTAGAACCAATGCAGGTCGCAAACGCTGCAGACTCCACATTTCTACTCGCAATTTCCTCTTGGTACTTGCCAATAGCAGTCTGACTATTCGCAGCTCATCTTCATTAACGCCAGCTTGATCCAGTACATCCCGGATCTTTGATTATTTGGTGGTTCCAGTGAAACTGTCAATCTTGTCTCGAATGCACTTCATTGTCACCTTAGACAAGACCGCCTGGGTGCTGTTGAGGAACCGTACAGGCTGCAGCTTGCATGTCCAATAGGCTTCTTGGGCATGGCCAACGAGATAAACCTATAGTGTCGATATGATATGGACGTGTTGCATAAAGGCAGAGTTTCTTATGTGCATGATTCGTTTGGAGATGGTATTGCCGGTAAACTTAGATAATTCATTGCTGCTGCTGTCGGGTTTAGATGTATATCCAGTTCTCAGTGTATCCTCAACCATGAAAACGCCGATCAACAGAGACTTCTCCATATAATTTATAGCATAAATGTGTCGTAGCTGAACGTGTATCAGTTCACAATCACAAAACGCTGTAATGGCTGAATCCAGTTTTAGCTATGCCCCGCCCATCTCTAGCTAAGCTCCACCAGCGCTGTGCCCGTTTTGGGATCGATCGATCCATGAAATCTCTGAATCTCAATTTCCAGAAAACTATACAGGTAAGTTGTTCAATCTTAAACGGCGCCATGTCAAATTTTTTCGAAATATTCAACAGAAAGTGTATTAAATGGTAAAGACATCGATAGAGATCGATCGATCGTTTCAGAGATCGATCGATCCCAACATGAGTGAGATGCGGGATGAGCTTAGCTAGCGATGGGCGGGGTATAGGTAAACATGGAAATGTCCATTGACAAAATACCATTTGTGACATTTGCAAACGACCACGGCGATCTGTTTCCTCAAGACCTAGTAGAGGTAGATACTGCAAAATGTTTCTCGCGAACGCCAGTTTGGGTAAGAAAGAGTACACAAGGCAAGTAGAAGCTGCCTCACCAGGAATACTTCCAGAAGTTCCATTTAGTGAAGACTCGTTCGAGCAAACTATATAATCACAAATGATTGAGATTTTGTTATATCTTTTCCTCTTTCTTTAATACCAAAATTATTAGGTACATCATTTGGATGGATGCCGAATAAAGAACTAGAATCTCGAAAAAAGTAGATAAATGTAAGTGCAAGAAAACTGTGCAGGCAACAATAATCTAATTCCTTGTTATAACCGGCGCACGTGTCAAGTCAGACTGGCTACCTGTTACCTGAGCTCTATTTTGCCATCAGGGCGATGGTAGTGTTGCCCAATAGTTATGTTGTGTTTACAAACTTTGACACCTAGAAGACGATATAATTTCAGATATTGTCTCATACAAACAAAAATTGGAGTACGGTACCCGGTAACCAAAAGAATCACTATAGACGCGTGGACTCCTTATATATCTCAATTTTAATGGAAAATTGCATTTGTAGCCAGACAGTGGATTCTTTAGCCCCTATTGTGTCAACTTAACCCTGTTATGGCCAAGTTGCTCATAAAACGACCTCTGCAGTAATTTTGAGAAATGTTCATTTGCAGGCAAAGAGAACATTTTTGAAATATTTCCACTTGAATGACTGGCTCGGCTCCACATTTCTGTAATAGTAATTCAATGGGGAACAAGTTACCAATAGTTAACTATTTAGCGTTCGGCGGAACATAGCAATTGCGCATAATCAGTAAACCAGCAAACTGACTATAGTTAGCGAGCGACTCGAGCTTCACCCTGGCTATCAGTCAAACTTTTGAATTTCTGACCTCCTAGGTCGCAACTATAGGGCATACATGACTGTTTCATTCTTAATCAGGTATGGTTACGGATTTGTAGGCCTACAGAGTTTATTGTCAATTAAATTATGTTAAAAAATTAGTAATAACTCTATATGAATCCATTTTCGCTATTAAATTTGCCTATATTTGATATGAATATCAGTCAGATATGATTACGTTGAAACTCGTTTATTTTGTTGATTTTCTATGCCCAGAATGCGGGAAAATGCACCATTTTACATTCAGAAATGTTTTCTTACGCTGACGACAAGTCACTCCAGAAATCCCTTCCCAGCCATCACGAACCACCCACCGCCACCCTCCCCCCGCCACCCGTTTTGGAAACCCGCCGTACGTACGGGCCTGATTTACCTTAGACTCTTCTAATATAGTAATTGCCAGGTAACGATTTATCAGATGAAGAGCAAATATTAACTTATCTATAGAATGAAATAACCTAACATGAAGCTGTTGAAATATCTTAAAACCTACCTTTGAGACAGTCTAGGCTTAGCAAGCACTGGGATAAGGAATATTGCCAAAACACATATAGCTACGTATATTTGTACCGGACATCCAATTTTAGAAGTAAACTCATCACATCACAGCGAGATAGCTTGTATCAGCGCAACGTACCTATGTAAAGTAATGGAGGCTATGCGGCTGTATAAAAGTTTACACAAATAATCATTACAATTTTCAATATTTTAGCTGAAACGCCACGTGTTAAATCAATAAGCTATTATTAAGCAGTGTTTGGCTTTTATTAATAAACGCCTCCAGCTAAAATTCAAACGCATTGTTATTATTACCAGGTGCCGTACTGCTTCATTGTAAGGCATATATGGCTTAACGCTTTATAACACAGAGTCTAACATTCAATGGGGCCATTAAGCATGATTTTGGTATTCAAACCCCGATTTCCCAGAATCCCAATATTCAAATTAACTAAACAGCAACAGAGGTCAGTGAAATTTATTTCGAAATTTACAACAGAACATCTATTAAATAGCTAATCAATCAATCAAAGCCATATAATTCGTACTGCATTTCTGGCAGCTATGATTGTAACGTCAGCCTATATGCGACGCAATTGATTTTGACGTTATATACTTGATCAATAGATCGGATCCATCCATTGGGAGATGAATCCATTCAATTGTATATATTATTGATTAATGTTAAATTCATCTCATCTGGTTTATGCTAATTGGATTAAATTTACTTGCATTGCCCAGAAACAAGTATTGCTGGACGTGTATTATATAGAGCCAATTATTAACCACTTTTCTATCAACGTGTCGTTATAACGGTAACACCGCCTCTGCAGTAGTCTTGAGGTCTGTCTATTTGCAAGTCAAGAGAAGACTATTTAAAAAAGTTTAACACTGGAATGACTGGCGCGGTGACCCGGCCCATTCATTTCAGCAGTAAAGTTTTAAAATAGTTTTCTCTTGACCTGCAAAAGAACGCTGACTAAGCAAAACTTTAGATCTCCTAGACGATTAACCATATAATCGCCAAGCCGGTCAAAAGACAAACTCTTTAAAAAATATATTCCAGTGGTAAATTTACAAAAAACCAGTTCTCTTGTCCACCAGTAAATGGGCATTCACTGAGCAAATATTCGGATTTTCTTTTAAAATCTTGACAGGTGAAAGGGTTAATTGATAAAGTAGCATTTTGAGCGCTTAGGAGCGGTGTTAACACAAGAGGAGATAACTCAGTATATTTATTGATATACCTATTGTTAGCTTATTGTTTTCCTGAGACAATGTTGCATATTATCTATGGAATCGTCTGAAGTTATATATGGATATAGCCATTGCCTTGTGAGGTACAGAAAACTGTTAATACCTGTATTTGTGTGTATTCACCAAGTTTATTCATGATTTATCTCAAACCAATATCCAGCAAATAATTAATTAACCCTTTGAACCCCAAATCCCAAATTTAAAAACGTTCCATAAATATTGAGTCGAATATTTTAAAACTATTCGACTAGGAGATGTTGCCGCCTACGGCAACATCTCCCTGTCAAACTAGTTTTAAAATAGTCAACAGCTTACCTGTATAGTTGCCTTGTATTTGGTATTGTGAAATTTCGCTGTTTGGAGGGTGTAATGATTTTAATCATAACCTTTGACATGAAATGTATAGTTTCAATGTAAGAAGGAGAGAAAGAGATGGACATATATTAGGATGGACTGTGTGTAGTGCCAGTAATGTATAGCTTACCATTTATGTTGCTAAATGAAGACAAGCGAATTGACAACGTAATTATGGGGGAAATAATAGAAAATCTCTGGCGGCATAATTAGGGTCTATTTAAGCGTGGTATGATATTAGTTAATATTATCCTGGCAGATTCGAAAGAGTAACGTATCCGATCGTACTCATTCAAAGAGTAATTTACCTAAACGGCGATGGAACGAACACTCTAATGCAAGAGACATTAAAATATATGTATTTGAGGTAGACACATTGACCATTTGTGAATGCTTATGAAAACATCAAGCTCTTCATAAGTTAGTGTGTCCTAAAAAATTAGGAACCATAGACGGAAGGAGAAGTTATTTTAGATATAAAGTTTAACTGGAATAATATGACATCGATGTGCAATTCTCCATCAAATATTCTCAGTGGCGAGGGTAACGATAGTATTGCAGGTGCAACGACCCTCAGATGGGACGACATTGAACAAAGACACGATGCATATGTATTATTTATGGAACGACTTAAAGCTTTGAATGCGGATGTGCTAAAGGCAGTCACATCAACTATATATACAACAGGATTTGTTGCAAATATACTTTTGTTAAGCTATATTGTGAAATGCAAGCGCTATCGATCACCAACATTTGCGATAATCCTGAGTCTGGCATGTTGTGATCTGGGTGCATGCCTAAGTGGATGGTTCTTCACAGTTATGGTACTGCCAATCGTGAAGGGACCAGGATGGTTTTGTCCCTTTGGGGTCTACTTCACTACTGCATTCTACATTTGCAGTGTCTGTCATTTGATGTTCTTTTCTATTCTCAGGTACGATGTAATGACTATCGTAATTACACAGATTTTATCTATTTTGGAACTGTCTAATGCAAAGAAAATTAAATAGAGATCGTTTACATGCGCGTGTGTGAAAGAGTGTGTTTGTACCTGTATTGGAATAGTCAATGTGACTCGCTTGGTCACGTCGTCGCATATGTAATTCTGTGGCTTCATAAATGAATGAGAAGGAAAGGGAATGACAATTCACATACATATCTCGGCTACCATCACCAGTCTGTCGAGTGTAACTCAGTAAGGTTTCAACACACTGCTGACTATTACATGCATATGCTTAAACCATTGCTTCTATCCTCTTACTCATACGTTCTCTTTGTCGTTGTACCCTGCAATCGTCAACATCTTGTCTCTTTTACCCTGTCGAGTCCTCTTTCCTGACATTGATAGACAGACTATTAACACATGAAATAATGTACCTTTCCATTTTATCTATGCTCCGCCCATTTCAAACTAAGCTCCACCCACGCCTCGCTCGTTTTTGGGATTGATCTTTGAACGCCCCGATTATCAATTTCCAGAAAACTATACATGTAAGCTGTTGAATATTTTGAAACTAATTTGACTAAGTGCTGTTGCTTCAAATGGCAGCAACAGCGCCCAGTCAAATTGGTTTCAAAATATTCAACAGCATGTTTATTAAATAGTAAATTCATACACTGCCTACAACAACGCTTAGTGTGCCATCAACCAAGCACTCGTGGCGATCTTATCTACATCATTCACGGCGATTGTGACGTCATCCTACGCGCCTACGTCATATGATTGATGAAAAAAATAATGGTAAGCTGTTAAACTAATTGATCACGAAACATGTAGAGGCGTGTTCTCATTAGAGACGACCACGTGAATGGCAGCGCATGTTGTGTTTTAATCCGTCTTTGATGAGAAAGGTGATTATTCACTGGATAGGTTTGACATGCCATTTACACTTTATTTCAGATTTTATCAACTGGTGTATCCTCTCGCTGCTCATAGCAAAGTGACAGTGAGCTTTGTCATAAAAATCTGCATCCTTATCTGGCCGATTGCGATGTCATCTATCATTTTTTGCTACACATATTTCATTCCGGTGCCATTTACCTATGAAGGAAACAGGATTCTTGTCTGTGACTTTGATCCTGAGTTGAGAGAAAGACAATTATCTACTGAGACTGCGGTGTTACTGTTTCCCAATATAATCATATGTAGTTTTCATTTAATAAAACATATTGCTGTTCGTCAGCAAGGCAGGACGTCTGATTTGGAGCAGCAGATAGGTGGTAGGAGAACAACAGACACACGAGCTGTCACTTTAGTCATTCTAGTTTACTGTGTAACTTCGATGCCACAAGTGTTGCATACATACGTACACAAGATTTTTGGAATACCTGAGCCATCATTTCATTTGATAATGGGGGCCATCTCTCTCAATTTGGTATACATGAACTCATCGTTGAATCCGTTTATTTATGTATTTTGTGCCAGTTCTGTTCGAAAGGATGTCTTCACAATGATACGTTGTATAAGACAAAAATAAACAACGTGATGATTCAGATAAAGGTTGAATCCGCTTTTAGCTATGCCCCACCCAGTTCCAGCCAAGCTCCGTCCATGCTTTGTCCGTGATGGGATCAAACGAACCCTGAATTCCCAGAATCCCAATATCAAAGTAACTATACTGGTAAGTTGTTTAATATCTTGGTAACAGCAACCAGTCATGCAATTCATACAACTGACAGACCTATAAATGGTTCTCGGCGGACTTAGCTACGCCATTCATTGCGCATAATGATTCCAACGCCAGCCTATATGTGACGTAATTGAGCATCACGTTATAGACGAGTGACAGATTGGAGTCATCAATTGTACGGGAAATACTGCTGAGGTGATAATACATACATACATAATGTAAAAATCTGTCTGAACCATAAATTTAGTCATATTACGTCATACCCGCCTATTATCAGTGTTCTTGGTTGTACATTAGAAAGAGCCACTGGTTAAGCCGTTGTTTAACCTTGGCCAAAATGGCATCTGCAGTGGTCTTGAGAAATGTTCATCAGTAGGCCAAGAGAAAACTATTTTGGAAAATTTACCACTGGAATGGTAACCGAGCCAGTCATTCCAGTTGTAAACGTTCTAAAATAATATTATCTTGGCCTGCTAATGAACACTGACTAAGCAAAGACTTAAGTTTCTTGATCAATAGTCCATTAATGGTCAAGCACTGGTCTTGAGGAATGTCAATTTGTAGGACAACAGCAAACTATAATTGTAAATTTTAATGCTAAATTAAAAAGGTTTTCCCGTGGCCTGTCTTGGAAAATTGACCAAAGGGTTAATTCATATGAATAGCATTTTCGGCGCTTTGAGTTAAGCGATTTTCTTCTTCAAATAGTGTGATGTACAGAGTGATAATCTGTTGCTATCTATAGTCCAATAGTTATTGGACGCATTTACATTGATATGTTTGTTCCATAAATTTGATGCTACTGCAGATGTCGCACCAACATACACGCACGCACACACACACACACACTCAAGCACGCACGCACGCACGCACGCACGCACGCACGCACGCACGCACGCACGCACGCACGCACGCACGCACGCACGCACGCACGCACGCACGCACGCACGCACGCACGCACGCAGGTGTGATGAATTGATGTTGTATTCCATACATATGGCATAGAAGATATCAAACGCAGATTTATTTTCTTGTAATAATGTGGTACGAGAGTATCTGCCTGACCGTCAGTCGGTTGGTCGGTCGGTCGGTCGGTCGGTCGGTCGGTCGGTCGGTCAGTCAGTCGATCAGTTGGTCGGTCGGTCGATCGGTCAGTCAATCGGTAGGTCGGTCGGTTAGAATTCATGCTGATAGTCGGTCATCTTTTCGTCTGTTGGTCTCTTTGTCTGTCTGTCTGGCTGCTGAATTGCTGGTTGTTGCAAAACTGCTTTTTTCAAATCTAATTGAGGTTGTATTGTCAAAATGAGCCATTTTGAAAAGAATTTTGAAAAGATTCAGCTGGCGTATGATATGAAGAGGTTTCTTGATTTGGGGGAGAGGAAATATCAAAGGTGGAGTGGTCAATGTCAATGACATCGGAAAGATGGTTGGGTGAGTTTTGATGGGTTCTTGCTGATTGTTTCATGAGCATAAAGTACAGTTGAGAAATCCAGTTTATCCAGCAATCATATGACATCATAATCAACTACGTTACCGGTAGACTGATGTCATAATCTATTACGTCATGAATGGTGCGATTTAGTCCGTCTTAAACTGTTATAATCGTCAAACAAGTTGTACGAATTGTATGTCTTTGCTTTTTAATAAACATGCTGTTGAATATTTTGAAACCATATGCAGAAAGAGGGAGTTAGCGAGTTTTGTCTAGGGGGTCATGATGCCATACATGGACCAAAAGTTCAAGTCAAGATCATGACCTTAATTTTGTTGATAGCTGTATTAGCAAGTCTATGGGAATTGGTGACTCGACAACCTCTGATCGGCTGACAGGTAGGTTAATAGGTAAGTAGATTTGACCCGTATGATCTCAAAACATTGTCAACAATGGGTACCAAATTTGTTAGTGATTGGCCCAATGGTTTTGAGCTGACAACGGACGTCTATCCGACATAAATTAAATGGGTCGATACACGGGATCAAATATTTTACATATGATGACAACATACAACTATGAGTTTCAAAATATCAGTCAAGGATAAGTAGAACTGTTGTGAGGTTCAGAATAATTACTTCACTGTAATTCTGCGGACATGGAGTAAAGGCCTCGGATTCTAGTCAGTCCTGGGAACGGTAGTGCTGGATTGATATGTCCACCAAGCTGGACAGAGCTATTTGACCAGGTGTTAAATGCTGAAACTGATCGGTCAGGATCGTTTCTGGCAATGATTATTTTGAATACCTAGTTATTTCCTGGCGAAGCACGTCATTCCTGACTCCAAGATAATGTTGATCTACGATAACAATATATCACAGAAGTCAAGTTTAGCCCAGAAGCAGATGTCATTTGACTTCTCAAATGTGGAAGTTAGTTCGCCGTCAATACAAGAACCACATTCTAACCGCTCAAAACAACGTCGGTACGCTATCCATAGAATCTGGACGATGCTGTTGTTGATTGGGGTTCAATAATTTAAATAGTTTGGAGCAGAATACGACGGAAGTATGAAAGGCAAACTATAGAGGTTGGAGTAAAAAATAAAAAACACATTTATTCTGGTATAAAGTGACAAATGGACGGATGACAAACTACAAGCGAATGATAATGATGAATGATCGATGAGATGACTGATAATTATATGTTCTGCTGATTATCGAAGATAATAATTAACCTGTAGTTAACTGATTTCTGGTTTTTATTGATGCCGGAGTATCGTAGTGCGTACTCGATTGGTCGGCCAACTCACAATCTTCATCGTGACTCAGCCAAACAATGGAAGAGTCCTAAATGCTAGAACAACAAACGATTATGGATGCTCTAACAAACACGAGCTTATGCTAATGGACAATAGTATATATGATCGGCTATCTGATTAACCTGTCTTCAATCCAATTAACGATCACTCATTTAAATGGCCAAACATACTCATACTACATCTTATTGACATATGCTTAATTATTTTATTTAACCAATTGCAACTATACAATAACGGTCACTTAAATACTTTAGAATTTAGTTAACTAAATTGATTAAATTTCGTTATGTCGAATCCAACCACATAGGCGAGAGTAATGTACTGTGATTTATATGTAATATGATTGTCATTTAGTTTTAAATACGTTGGTCCTTCGGAACGTCACAAGGAGAGTAGAAAGAATCGTCCCGTTCCCAACGATTTTCATCCGGGAAGAGATCGAGGTTGTATGGGGAAACGGCGTTCTCAAAACTGTGGGCTATTGAAGTTAGTAAACAGTTGCTGGTCTACCATCACATAGAAGGCATATCACGGAAGCTGAGTCACGATGAGGCCAGATGATGGTATCGATGATGGAATGATTTTAGGGACGTGGGTGTGAACCGCTGAATGGAAAATTGTCTGCACATCACCGCCTAAGTCTAAGCACTTCAAATGAGATGACGCGAATGATGCTGAGATTTTGACGCCACATACAGGATCGAAGTTACATGAACGATGGTGAGATTCTGACCTCACGAACAGGATCGAGGTGACATGAACGATGGTGAGATTCTTATATCACCGGTAGGCTCGAAGCGATTAGCTGAGGTGAATATTGATGGGCAGCGCCGTCAAACGTCTAAGCACCTCAATAAGTACACGGACGAGGATGTAGATCCGGCATAATGGGCGCGAAGGAAAGTTCTAACGGAATAACAGGTTATAGATTACAGCCAAAATCTAGAAAGACGTGACTTAAAGGCCGTCGACGAATATGATAATGATGGGTTGCCAGCGTGTGACAGATGCTGGTGTCGGTGAAAGATCGATTACATGGCGACACTTAGTCGCGAAGGTGAGCTGTTATCTTCTCAGCCAGGACCTCAGGTATCGGCTAGCGTTGGAGAACAACCAAGATCAAGCAATGCTGGTAAATACGGAATTAGTCGATGAAGGCTTAATTCATATTGATGAAAAAATGCAAAGATCAGTCGAAAATAATAATGGTAGGACGGCTACGCGTGATAACGAGACAACGCCTTTCTACAGAGAAGCCGGTAGCCAAGAAATTACACAATGGCTATCGTTTAACGAACAACACTGGTGACCAAACTTTAAAATCTTGGAACATATTGGTGGTCACCAGATGTCTCTGGAAACCGTATTTACGGCACCAGCATGTGGAAACACATGCACCCGTATGTGGAAACACCTGCTGCATACACACGTATAGTAGTAGATCAACGGGCTATCCTGTTTGCCCGTCAAGCGAAAAAACCTATAATGCGACTACCACTAGTTTTACGAATTGCGTCACTGTGAATTTTATGAGACGTACAACACATAGGTCATGCTTTTGATAGTTATTTTCAAAATACATTTAATTAAAATTGTAGTTGATTTATCAGTTCAAATAGGCTGAGCTCAAATTAATAATTATCATTATATTTAAGATCTTAATAGACACCTCATAATACAGGATGAAACGTGTCTAGGTACGCGTGAATCCAAAAGCGTTTTCTGTAACTGACAACAGCAGATCTATAATTAGTAGACTGGCAAATCGCCAAACTAAACAGTGGTCGGGCTTACATTGTAAGGGAGGAAGGTCATTGTTATGCCATTTAGCATATTAATACATAGAACTTCACGGGAAATGGTCATCAGAATAAGTGGATAAAACACTGATATGGAAAACCCGGACACTGGTGAGGGGAAAAGCTTGATCAGTTGATCAGTAACCATGTCATACCCAATTTCCATAACTTAGACCTAAATTTAGCAGATGTGTGACGTCATTCATATCATATGACGTCACACATGACACAGTTAAATTAGTTTTCAAAATATTGAACAGTTTACCTGTAGAGTTTTCTGGAAATTGAGATTCAGAGAGTACAGGGATCGATTGTTTCAAACACTGGCAAAGAGTTATAGATGGGCGAGGCATAGTTTAAACTGGCTTCCACTATGCTGATAGCGCTTTGATCATAGGAATCATATTTACACCGCTTATCTAAATTCTGTATAAAATCATAATATCAGGCTTTTAGAACATGCACAATTTCTATTTGTTGTGCCATGTCATTCCAAGAAATACCTTTAGCCGCGTTCTTTCTAGAGAGTTAAACGGGAATAACGCCATACTTCAGACTGGCGTTATTCCCAATTAAGTCTCTAGTGAGAACACGGCCTTGGAATCGTGAGCTTTGATTAAGTCTATACTAAAACAACAGCGGGTCCATTTCTAGCTAAGCCCCGCCCACCTTTTACGCATGTTGACATCGATTTAAAACTTTAAAACTGAATGTTTCTGAATACTAATTTCAAAGTAACCAAGCCGGTAAGCTGTTGAAAAATATTCGACATAATGTTTATTAAATTACCAATTCACCGAAGACTAACAATTCGTAAAATTTATCCGGCGTACAATTAGATTTCGTGAGATGCTGATAATTATGACGTCAACAAACAGGTGCCATTTCATTACGATGTCAGATAGAGGAGTGACATATCGGATCCCTCCATTTCAAAGAGGTAAATTCTTGTTTATATGGTACTGACGACACAATGCTCAATATTATTCACAATGGACCTTTCCACGTTTAACTATGCCCCGCCCATCTCTAGCTAAGCTCCACCCACACCCCGTTCGTGTAGGGATCGATCAATCTCTGAGCTCCCTGACAATCAATTTCCAGAAAACTATACATATCGGACTATTAAGAGTTAAAGACGGGCCTAATAGAATCATTTACGACGTAATGATTATGACGTCATCCTACACGTCGCTTGGCCGATGATGACGCCATATGACGTCATAGTGATAGATGGATACTCTGGAAAGGTGAATTGGTAGCATTAACTACCAATGGATGAATCCAGTTTGTTAGATATGTCCCACTCATCCCTAGCTATGTTCCGCCCACGGTTTCCCCGTGTTGGGATCGATCGAATCCTTAACTCCCTGAATCTCAAATTCCAGAAAACTATGCAGGTAAACGGTTGAAAATTGTATGTCTTTGCTATTCAATATACATGCTGTTGAATATTTTGAAACTAATTTGACTGGGCGCTGTTAAACTTCTGATGTCAGCAACAGCGCGCAGTCAAATTAGTTTTTAAATAATCAACATAATATTTAGTAAATAGTAGACATACAATTCGTACAACTTGCCGGTCTATTAAGCGATTGTGACGGACTTAGATATGTTATGTGACGTAATAGATTATGACGGGAAATAGTTGACCGAGACTGGATTGCTCTATTCTAGAGACAGTTTCGTGAGAATTTTATAAGACATCTATATTTCTACACAATGGCACAGGGCTTTCGACGCCAGCACATATTATTAAGTGCTTCCATTTTCTCCACCCAATATTGAACTTGACCTCATAGACACATTGTACCAACGGTTCCCAGTAAAACTAGTTTCATATTATCAAAGTGAAGTTTATTAAATTGTAAATTCATCTAAGGTATACAATTTAGACCTGGTCGTGATGGATCATTGCTGTTTTCATGACAGATCTACAACATTTTTATTGTTCTAACAAGCTAACAAGTTACCTATTTTTATGATTATGACGTCATATACCTGAATAACAGATCAGATCTCCCCAGTGCTTTAGATTATATAATAAAATAGATAAGGTCACCCAATTTTAGGGGACGTTTTGCGGTTATGTTTGACCAAAAAATGACTAAAATTTGTCAAGAAAAGCTAAATATCTCTCCATTCGCATGCCAAAAGGAGTATTTGTCTGAAAATTTACCACTGGAATGACTGGTTATCCAGAGGTAAATATTCAAAAAGTCTTCTAGTAAATGGACATTCCTCAAGACAACGGCAGTGGCCAGTTTGTGCCGGCTTCGTCATGAAAGGGTTAATATACGAAGACAAATAAACCAACATAAACGGCAAGTAGCTATTTTAAACTGTATACTAGCTATGCCCCG
>CM067368.1:66610777-66701347 GCA_034401795.1 Chaetoderma sp. LZ-2023a | reverse complement strand
AGTGGGATGGCGGGCGACCGGGGTGTACAAAAACGAACTCCAAGGGCCGGACGAGCATCCCTGTCAATGCGAAACACCACCGTCTCGTCCCAATTATTTGTGCAATCAGTGTGTTGTTGCCCCTATGTGGCCTGACGTGTAAGTGTACACTAGTTTAATATAAACTAATTGCCACACGTGGGCCAATAAATTGGTTTTGCGAGAGGAAGTGCCTCGTGCGGGCCTCCATCACAGGAAAATGTCTACTATGCTGAAAGGGAGGAGGAGAATCAGTTTAATACCGTTCTCCCATTCAAACACAATGCAAGAGTGCTGAATTATATATGTGTTAAATGGGTTTTTTGTGATGTACGCTGGTTTACGTAGAGATGGTACACACATGTCGACAGAAATTGGTACAGTCCACTCCCTAAATGTGTCACTGTGTTAGTCAGTGTCGCGCTATTTTGGGTGGGCCTTCTGAAGGAACTAAAATAACCTGTAGGTATTGAGTCCAGACACCGAAGGTTTTATGCCGCAAATGGCCTATCCCTGCTTAACTTTAACAAAGTTTGTCTTCTTGTGTAGCTCGCTCAGGCACCCATCTCGGGACATACATATTGGGTGGACCCTTCAGGCATACTGTTGCCTGGCCGACGAGACGTGGGGCTGATAAATGACTCTTGACTACGTGTCAACACAACCACAAATAACAAGACAAAGACAGGACAGCACAAAAGCCTTGAATAAGCACTGCTTCTAGTTACGACAGGGACGAAGAAGTGGCTGGCAGGCTATGGTGACCTTCCTTGAAGGTATGGAGGACCCTCTCTGGCCTTCCAGTCACCATAGAGTTAGTCTGAAAGGGTGTCTTGTGCCATCTAGAGAGCCGAGAAAGAGCCATATGAGACTCGGTCACTAGGATCTAACGCTTAACTGCGTTAGGGTTAAGTAAATGCCCAAAGGTTCACTGCTAGACCAGTACAACTATAATTATATTTTCGCAGTGATTCGCTACTTTGGCGTAAATTCTATCCTAAAAGTTACCAGTGAAGGTACTGAGGAGGGTGCATAAATCATCTGCGTTTAGATTCCAACCATTGAGGACCCTCTACGATTCCAAGGTTCGGCTCTAAACTAACCGTAGGGGGATTTACCAAGTCAATGAATGGCCAGATTGGAAGGATGTTTACTTGCTATAGTAAGTTTATGTTCTTCTTAGACTAGAAGCCTGTATAAACTCTTTCTAAATAGTGTACCACGAGTGCAATGTGTGCCACCGAAAACGACCTTTACAATACGATAGCTGCCTTCAGAACAACTGCCTATGTGTGATAACCGAATATCTGAGCTAATATTAGGTTTAGGGGTTTGGTACCATGTCCAGTGTCTATTGGTGCAGGCACGAGAAATGGTCCCTAGTGAAAAAGTGTTGCCATTTAGAAAATGGTGTAATGACTTATCGTAAGTCTGTAGTATTAAATAGCGAATGCTTAGTTTTATTTTAGAACAAGTACCGTAACCTAATTAGAAAGGGAACAGTCTAAGAGCGCCACTCGCCGTAGTACAATTTATACAGTAACACAGAAGGGTCTGATCGACCTAAAGCAGTAGTCACAATAGTAAGTATAAAATAATTAAACTAAAGGGTGCCTATCAGTCATCACCGGATAGAAGTCTATGAGGTAGATGTTGTTGCAGATGGCACATCTTCAGTGGTGGTGCGTCATTAGACGAATACAAATAAATTCTATCGAAACTCAAATACCACAACGAAAAATCAGCTTAGATGAAGTAGGCTCCTGCACCCTAAAACTCAGGAACGGTTAGATGAGAAAAGAGGTGTGGGAAGAGGACATGCTTGGCACGATGGTGTGTGTATTATTAGTTCAATGGTACACGACCATCTTCGCCACAAGCTCAGGTGATGAGATGAATGCAATGTCCAACAGTGAAGAACGACTTACGTTAAATAGCCTAAGCACTTAGAGGCTATAGCACGAGACATATGCTATCACTAAGCCACTTTTCGACGTGGTTCAGACAGGGCTGCGAGATATCAGACCGAGCAGTTCGATGCACAGTAGATTCTGAGATGGTGTAGACCAAATTGGCACCTTCCAAAGTTGGTGCAGGTATTACTTTATTGCAACTCTATGAGTTCAAGTTGGCTTTTAATGCAATACTTTTGGCATATTAGTCCCAAAATGGGACGGAAAAATTGGTTGCTCCATTCTACTGTTCTGGCATCCGACCACAGCTTCAGGTTTGGCATGCCTGCACAGGTGTAGATTGTCAAAAGCAGCTGCTCAACGCAGATGTAACGACAATCGCATCGGACTCCCTCCACATCCAGACTGGGGAATCGTAGACGTTATTGGTTTGGTTGGCGTATATCGAGTCCCTGATTCCAGGTCCCATTCATGCCATTCTATGCTGGGTTTTTTATTTCAATCTATAATTGATAACCCCATCTGTTTTTACCCTGGTACCCATTTATACTCCCTGGTGGAGAGAGGTGACGAGGAGTGAAGTTGATTGCCTATGTTCCCAGTGATCGTCAGTTGGCCGAATGGAGACGCGATCGCCGGTTTCACAGCTCTGCTCGTTACCGCCTGAGCTACCACCCCCATTTCTGAGTAATCGGAGGCAATACGGGTCCTTTTATACATTATGGTGACCAATCAGTTGTCACCACAGGCAATTCCACAACCATATCAGGTGAAAAACAGATGTTCGTGACTTTATACGACCTTCACATTGACTGGATGCTAGAGCATGCGCGATAAGGGCCTAAGAGAATTTATAACTTAGTTTTGACTCGATTTTAATTTAATGATTCTAATTCTGTAAACGGATTCGTGTTTCTGAACGAATCCTGGTTAAGATTCATCCCAGGATGAGTGAAATAGATCTCTTATTAACAATTTGAGAGCATGGGCGATTATACACACAAGAGATGCCATACCCCATACTCTCTATGCAGCATAACCAGGCTATCTCGAATGAGGTGCATGCATGATTTGCGCTCTTGCGGACTTAGTCATTTTAGCACACCCGGTGCTAAGCAATCCGTGCTACATCACCATAGCAATCATTGCAACAAGAAATACAACAATGGAGGCATCCGTTCGGTCGCTCATGTATATGGCATCATAAAAGAAAATTGTCTCTTGTTGCCTAACGTCACAATCGAAGGCGCTATATCATTCATGACCAAGGGCCATAACAAAAGTGTATGAATTATGTCTTTGTTGGATTTACAATGTAATGAACATTTTGTTGGCTATTTTGAGACTAATTTTATTCAGATGTGTTGCTGCCACACGCACGCGCGGACGCATGCACCAACACACATATTCAGAGTAGAAGATTACCCGTTTGAAGCTCGAATGAACTCTGAATGAACGCCACCTCATTGTAAGGAAATGCTTATTTTTAGTAGACAAACTTGGTCAGTATTCGTGTTACAGAGAGATGTGGAAAGTACCACACTTTCTTACCTTACAGTACCGTTTGTGTACCGGAAGCTATTTCGATATGGTAGAAGGTATGTGTTCAGTGCATGAAGTGGCTCAAACACATAGAACATGTCCGAGTTCTGGTTAAATAGTTCCCCAGTTAGAGTAGAGCCACTGCGATAATAAGCCAGGATGAGAATTGATTCTGATTGAGGCAGAACGTCAGCCGATCTGTCAGTTGATATAACAGGAGCCTTCTCTATTTCGCTGTCGGTATGGCTTCTGGTAGCATGAACAATAGGAACTGTGAAAATAAAATTGTATTTATATCAAGAGCAATAGAGATTGCAGACCCTCGCCCTCCCGTTTTCTTTCGCAACTACTTTTCGGCCAATGTTACGATGGGGATTCGGGTTTTCTTATTTGAATCTCCTCTTTTATGGTAACATCAGTTTTATGATAAAATCTGAGCCAAATACGATAAGTATTCTAAAGATAAAATCACAAACAGACGGACACTCGGATGGCTAGACAGACGGATGGGCGGACAGACGAATGGACGGTTGGATGGACGGACGGACGAACGGACGGACGGACGAACGGACGGACGGATGGACGGACGGACGGACGGACGGACGGTCGGACGGACGGACGGACGGACGGACGGACGGACGGACGGACTGACAGACAGACAGACAGACAGACAGACAGACAGACAGGAAGGCGGGCGGGCGGGCGGGTGGGTGGGCGGATGGATGGATGGACGGACTGGCGGGTGGGCGGGTGAATGGGCGGGCTGGCGGGAAGGCAGGCAAGCAGGCAGGCAGACACTCTTCCACGTACTGAGTGAGTGTATTTATGTAGAAATACAAAGGAGTGAGACCACTTTTCCTTTTTGTTACGGTTGACCAATATGGCTGAATAATAAGGAATATGGAGGTGATGATGATTATGATGATGATCATTTCGATGATGATGATGATGATGATGATGATGATGATGAGTTTGAATATGACGACGACGACGACGGTGATGCCGATGTAATCAGCGACATGTTACCTTCAAAGAACATCATTTGCTGTATGATAATAGTGGAAATGACAACACTTATTGCGACGAACAATATTTGATATAAGCGTCGTCGTGTGGTTAGGCTGAACAGAGATGTGTCTGAAGACATAACTGAACAAAGCACTGAACGATCGTTGTCTTTTAAAATGTAGATATTTCTGCTGGATGGCCTGGAATAATAATGAAACAAAAATGTGCGTTTAGAATTTCAATTCCACCATAGGAAATTTACAACGATTATTGAACTATACATTGCACTTACGATACTCATCAACTTGAAAACTAGAGGAACAATGGCTAGAATGGACCTTTCCAAGTTGTTTATCCATCGATCATCTGACGTCATATAACGCCATAAGTAACTAAGTGACGTGTATGCTGAGGTCATAATTATGGCGTCCTAAGTGATTCCAAATAGTCCGCCTTTAACGCTTAATAGTCCGACACGTTGAATGAAATGTATGTTTTTGATATTTAATAAACATACTGTTGAATATTTTGAAACTAATCTTACTGGGCGCTGTTACTTACATGTATAGTTTTCTGGAAATTCATATGTCGGGAGTTCAGAGATCCATCGATCCCAACAGGTGAGATGGTCGGTGCATTGCTAAAACTGGAAGACCCATAAACAGAAGTACCAGAATTATGTTAGACCGACCATTGCGCAGCGGCGAAGATAATATATTCCGAAATAATGGCCCCAGCATTTATATAACTTAAATAGTGGCTACACTCCTAGTTAGTTAAAGTGTCCATAAAGTAACAAATAATACTAAATTTATTTAGTATCCCCATCTCTTGTCAATTCATGAGCACTTAAATGCCAGAAAGTATATCCTTGCACACATTAACCACACGCACTCATACACATATATGCACGCTCGTATGCATGTCTACACGCCCGCACGCACTCACGAATGCACGTACGTACAGATATGAAAATTTAGTGAATTTCTGCACATGCTGGATTCTATGGAAATCAAACAACTGGTAGATTACCAAAAAGATGGAGGAAAATTGGGACAATTAACAATAAAATATTAACAGAGAGGTGTGAGGAAAATTCTAAGCACAATAAGATGGTTAGCTACTTCGCCCTGAATAATATAACCGTGACTATATGCTCAGCAATAGAGAATATTATTTGTATGTCTGCATACAGCAGACAGGTAACCTGGTGAATATTTTGAAACTAATTTGGCTGGCAACAGCGCCCAGTCAAATTAGTTTCAAAATATTCAACAGCATTTTTATTAAATAGCAAAGAATTACAAAGACATAAAATTCATACAACGTGTCGAACTATTTGAGATTTGATGACGGCCTATAGGGAACCCTTTGTGACGTAATGATTGTGACGTCATCATACACGCGCTGAGCTGATTATGACGTAATACGAGGTCAGATGATGGATGGATACTCTAGAAATGTAAATAAGCCACATTTCTAAAATACAAGGGAAATAATTGTGTAGAGGGTGCTGCGCGTATATGGGAGTGGGACGGAGGGGGTCGGGGGTGTGGGGGTGGGGGTGGGGGTGGGGCTCGTGACCTCAATTCGTTGTTTATACACGCGAAGTCAGCAATCTATATAACGTAATTCGTCTTCCCGTTACTCTTATGTTATAATAGACTTATCAAAATGAATGATTTTGGTAACATGCGGATGCCAGAACTTGGCGAAGAATGTAAGAAACGTTGAGCAAAAGCCGACGGTCGAAGGGACGATGCAATTGAACGGTGAGTACACCTTGACATTGCACTGCGGTATATATTTATATCTCACGATTCAATCTGATACATTACAGTATTTACACGTGCTTAAAACAACAAAAAATCAAGCTGTTGATTTTGGCAATGACTAGCCACAGGCCTTTGAATTTTCGTCCACCCACCGACCGACCTTTGGAACCTCGTCCACCCACCCCGCTAACACACTTCCGCGTACCATATATTATATATATATATATATTGCACTGTATATAATAGGCCAACACACTACAGGCATGTACATTTTCCTCCATCCATCCCCGTACTACATAACCCTCAGCCCTGTGTACTAGCATTATATATATATATATATATATATATATATATATATATATATATATATATATATATATATATATATATATATATATATATATATATATATATATATATATATATATATATATATATATATATATATATATATATATATATATATATATATATATATATTGAAAGATGGCATTGTTCAATACTAAGTCTGAAGATCCCGAAAGGTGCAAACATTGAAAATATTACTTGCACACCTCTTCCCCTATGCCCTCTTCCCCTGTTGAATACTTTCGCTTGTAGCGATGCACACATGTGGACATCAAACTGTAATATATCATTATCAGGATTCGATTGACATGCTTCTTCATAGCGGCACGAGGCACTGTGTTTGGCATGTTAAGATATTAACCCTTTCAACCCGAAAGGCCAACACCAAAATCCTTTATAATTTAATTTATTCTGTTCGGTATTTTCAAACTTATGGCAGCAACAGGTCCATGTCCTGTCAACTTTGGTTCAAAATATCCAACAGCTTTCCCAGCCTGTGCAATGGTCTTTAGACATGTATATTATCAGACTGAGCGACTATTTCCTAAAATCGAGCCAGGCATTCCAGTGGTAAATTTTCAAATTTCCTTGGTCTTCAAATGGACATTTTCAATAACAACACTGATGTTTTGTTGATCAAATTTGGACAATAAATGGTTAAATTAAGTTATTTGTAATGTTGAATCAGACATGTTTGTTGACATCCATTCTGTCATTGTGAGAACAGCTGCTGCTTGGGTTTTAAGTAGTGTTGTGCTCACAGCTCAAAACTCATGATATCGTGACCAGAAATTCCCAAGATACGATATTGAGCAAGAAAAAAACACGTGAGAAGACTTGCCATTGGATTGTGTGGATTTTCTTTATTAAAATCCCTTTGCAGGTTGACTTTCCTTCATTTTCCAAGTGTGTCTGTAACCTAAATAAAGTTGTAAATGTAATTCAATGGCTAAACATGCAGTTGTTGGTAGTTTCTGTTTATTCTCACACCAAATGATTATACGACTTTTGACAATTTACCACTGGAATGACTGGCTCGATAACCTAGCCAGTCATACATTTTCAAAAACAGTCTTCTCTTGGTCTGCAAATGGATACTTTATATGAGAAAATGAAATTAGCTTGAACAAATTCGATGGTTAAAGGAAGTGACAGGTGCTGCTATTTATTTTATAAAGTTCAAGACAGTATACATTGGATAACGAAGGTAGACTTGGTTGATACAGTGGATCCATCTATTGGGGTCTATAGTCTTAAGAGGGCTAATGCAACTTTAGTTGTGAATTACATATTTGGACAGTCATCATGCCCCAGAAATGGTGTATGACAAGTGCCAGAATATGTAATTTTAATTCAAGACTTGGTTTTATAGCAAATTATTGCCAGATTGTTTACAGCATTTGAATCATAAGCTGTTTCTGAACAATAAAGCATCATTCTGTTATCGGAGTAACATTGTGTTTTATTTTTAGTTGTGGCTTACAACCATTGTCTTTGTCTGATCACACCCCCACCCCACCTCTCAAAATCTTTTTGACATTTCTGCCACGGCCAACTATGTGCTATGACGCAACCGCAGGGCATCACACTTGTTATATTGCTGATGGATTAGTTACTAAGGGAGCATTTATAATATTTAACAGCAAATGGTCACAGTTTACAATTTAATTTGAACTCAAATCATCGGTGTCTGTGACACAAATCGCAAAAGCATATCCATCATTTGTCATTTCTTTACGATTTAAGACATTCTCTTGAATATTTTGAAACTAATTTGACTGGAAGCTTTTGCTGCCTGACAAAGTGTTGAACTAGGTTTAAATTATGTAATATAGGCTGCTTCTCACAATCATGTCAAATTGAGACACTTAAGGCAAGACAGTGAAACTTCAAATAACAGAAAATTATCTGATTTCATAGATATACAATTGCCTTTTTATCTCCAAAAGCTATGAATACTATAATTCTTCACAATGTAACACATTCTATTGAATCTTATGCAATTAATTTAACTGGATGCTGGCAGTAGGTGCTAATCAGATTAGTTCAAAAACATGTTTATAGATTTCTCACACAGCTGACTTGAAAGTTAAAATGCTGCTTGGTATATTTTAACCATTTTGGTCAAGGCGACCAGAATCAGCCGCTGCAGTGCTCTTGGGAAAGGCCAATTTGCAGCCAAAGAAATGACTATTTGTGACAATATTTCACTGAAATGACTGGCTGGATAAGCGAGCCAGTCATTCCAGTTGTAAATTGTCAAAAACTGCTTTATCTTGGTCTGTAAATGACTTACTGAGGGAAAATCATAGTTTTCTGAACCAATCTTGTCCGTTAAATGGTTGAATTAGAAAGCATGAAATATTTATGAAAACGCTGGAGTCATTCAGGCATTTGGTGATACAATATTTTTCCGAAAGTTACAAAGGTGAAAGCACACAGAAATAATTTGTGACGAAAGTCTCGTTTCAGTGGCGTTAAAGTGGCGTTAAAAACATGCTTACAGATTTTATATATTTTGGCCATTCCAATAATCCTCTCAATGTGGACGCTCTTGCTTGAAATTGTCCTGTCTCTATGGACGGTTGTTGGGTTCACTCTGTTCTTCTTCTTAAAAAATTGTTGGAATATTAACCAGGACATATCGTGAACATTGAATCCTGTGTCTGCCATTATGGACTCACCCGTTAGTGTCATATAAATAAAGGTTAGACATACTTATGTGCCTTTACATATATTCTCCTGAGTTATTTCATGGTTTTTACCCGCGGCTGTGTGTACTGTGTTCTACAGCCACAGTAACTTGATAACACCTTCTTTGGTCCGAGTTTCTTGTCCTCGTCCAGAGTCCTTACCTCCATCAGGATCTTCTTGATCGTCAGTGTACCATGAACAGCTTTTTAAGATCCGCAATGGGCCGTTCCACTTTATCCACCCATCATATGTCGTCATAATCAACTAAGTGACGTATAAAATAACATCCCAATCAATGACGTCATGCATGACGTAGATAAGTACTTCACGAACGCATAGTTGAAGACGAACTATGCGTTGTTCAACGACTTTTATGTCTTTATTATTTAATAAATATTGCATATTTTGAAACTAATTTGACTGGGCGCTGTTGCATTAGCACACGTGGCAGGTGTGTGCAGTGGCATCCTCTTGGAGCTGTATAGATGTTGGCAGCGAGTACAGCACATTCCAAGGGTTTCGATGCAGTGGTGTCTTGTGGAAGTCACCTTTCCAGAGTATCCATCGATAATTTGACGTCATATGACGTAATAATCAGCTAAGCGGCGTGTGGGATGACGTCGTAATCATTACGTCCTAAATGATTCTGTTAGGCACGTCTTTAACGTTTAATAGTCAGACACGAATTGTATGTCTTTACTATTTAACAAATATGCTGTTGAATATTTTGAAGCTAATTTGACTGGACGGTATTGTTGCCATAGGCAGCTACAGCGCCCAGTCAAATTAGTTTCAAAATAATCAACAGCTTACCTGTATAGGTTTCTGAAAATTGATAGTCAGGGAGTTCAGAGATCAATCGATCACAACACGAGCGAGGTGTGGGCGGAGATTAGATAGAGATGGGCGGGGGCATGGCTAAAATTGGAAAGGTGCATTCGCACGACATGGTCAAACATAGACCATATTTGTTAAGTCACGTTCACTTACAGTGTGACTGTTGTGCACATAGTGTATAAGGCATTGTTGGAGAGTATTGTGGCCGGCCAGCGGTAGTGCATTGTAGTACGAAGGTGACAGACGTGAAACATATCTAGAACTTCCTTCGGAACTGCCCAGCTGTTACATCTGTACACCATCAGTGATATACAGAGGTGCTATACTTGGGTAATCTTTAGCCAAATGATCCCGGGCTCAACGGTTCCACAGTTACCAAAAGGACTGGAGATACTATTTTCCGCGATTCACAGTATGAGTTGTTCTGCAACTCTAGGGAAGATTTTACCCAGAGGCTTCCTTTCATCATCTATGAAATCTATATTGTATGCTTACTTCATCTCTCGTGGGAAGTCCACTGTAGATACTGTTTGGTTTGATATTGCGGGGTCCTCTCGCACAGATGAGAGGGATGCAAAGAGTTGGTATGTAAACAGCACTGGAGAGAGGCCATCTCCAGGTGTAGAACTAATGCAGGTCGCAAACGCTGCAGACTCCACATTTCTACTCGCAATTTCCTCTTGGTACTTGCCAATAGCAGTCTGACTATTCGCAGCTCATCTTCATTAACGCCAGCTTGATCCAGTACATCCCGGATCTTTGATTATTTGGTGGTTCCAGTGAAACTGTCAATCTTGTCTCGAATGCGCTTCATTGTCACCTTAGACAAGACCGCCTGGGTGCTGTTGAGGAACCGTACAGGCTGCAGCTTGCATGTCCAATAGGCTTCTTGGGCATGGCCAACGAGATAAACCTATAGTATCGATATGATATGGACGTGTTGCATAAAGGCAGAGTTTCTTATGTGCATGATTCTTTGGAGATGGTATTGCCGGTAAACTTAGATAATTCATTGCTGCTGCTGTCGGATTTAGATGTATATCCAGTTCTCAGTGTATCCTCAACCATGAAAACGCCGATCAACAGAGACTTCTCCATATAATTTATAGCATAAATGTGTCGTAGCTGAACGTGTATCAGTTCACAATCACAAAACGCTGTAATGGATGAATCCAGTTTTAGCTATGCCCCGCCCATCTCTAGCTAAGCTCCACCAGCGCTGTGCCCGTTTTGGGATCGATCGATCGATCCATGAAATCTCTGAATCTCAATTTCCAGAAAACTATACAGGTAAGTTGTTCAATCTTCAACAGAAAGTGTATTAAATGGTAACGACATCGATAGAGATCGATCGATCGCTTCAGAGATCGATCGATCCCAACATGAGTGAGATGCGGGATGAGCTTAGCTAGCGATGGGCGGGGCATAGGTAAACATGGAAATGTCCATTGACAAAATACCATTTGTGACATTTGCAAACGACCACGGCGATCTGTTTCCTCAAGACCTAGTAGAGGTAGATACTGCAAAATGTTTCTCGCGAACGCCAGTTTGGGTAAGGAAGAGTACACATTGGCAAGTAGAAGCTGCCTCATCAGGAATACTTCCAGAAGTTCCATTTAGTGAAGACTCGTTCGAGCAAACTATATAATCACAAATGATTGAGATTTTGTTATATTTTTTCCTCATTCTTTAATACCAAAATTATTAGGTACATCATTTGGATGGATGCCGAATAAAGAACTAGAATCTCGAAAAAAGTAGATAAATGTAAGTGCAAGAAAACTGTGCAGGCAACAATAATCTAATTCCTTGTTATAACGGGTGCACGTGTCAAGTCAGACTGGCTACCTGTTACCTGAGCTCTATTTTGCCATCAGGGGGATGGTAGTGTTGCCCAATAGTTATGTTGTGTTTACAAACTTTGACACCTAGAAGACGATATAATTTCAGATATTGTCTCATACAAACACAAATTGGAGTACGGTACCCGGTAACCAAAAGAATCACTATAGGCGCGTGGACTCCTTATATATCTCAATTTTAATGGAAAATTGCATTTGTAGCCAGACAGTGGATTCTTTAGCCCCTATTGTGTCAACTTAACCCTTTTATGGCCAAGTTGCTCATAAAACGACCTCTGCAGTAATCTTGAGAAATGTTCATTTGCAGGCAAAGAGAACATTTTTGAAATATTTCCACCTGAATGGCTGGCTCGGCTCCAAATTTCTGTAATAGTAATTCAATGGGGAACAAGTTACCAATAGTTAACTATTTAGCGTTCGGCGGAACATAGCAATTGCGCATATTCAGTAAACAAGCAAATTGACTATAGTTAGCGAGCGACTCGACCTTCACCCTGGCTATCAGTCAAACTTTTGAATTTCCGACCTCCTAGGTCGCAACTATAGGGCATACATGACTGTTTCATTCTTAATCAGGTATGGTTACGGATTTGTAGGCCTACAGAGTTTATTGTCAATTAAATTATGTTAAAAAATTAGTAATAAGTCTATATGAATCCATTTTCGCTATTAAATTTGCCTATATTTGATATGAATATCAGTCAGATATGATTACGTTGAAACTCGTTTATTTTGTTGATTTTCTATGCCCAGAATGCGGGAAAATGCACCATTTTACATTCAGAAATGTTTTCTTACGCTGACGACAAGTCACTCCAGAAATCCCTTGCCAGCCATCACCAACCACCCACCGCCACCCTCCCCCACCCGTTTTGGAAACCCGCCGTACGTACGGGCCTGATTTACCTTAGACTCTTCTAATATAGTAATTGCCAGGTAACGATTTATCAGATGAAGAGCAAATATTAACTTATCTATAGAATGAAATAACCTAACATGAAGCTGTTGAAATATCTTAAAACCTACCTTTGAGACAGTCTAGGCTTAGCAAGCACTGGGATAAGGAATATTGCCAAAAACACATATAGCTACGTATATTTGTACCGGACATCCAATTTTAGAAGTAAACTCATCACATCACAGCGAGATAGCTTGTATCAGCGCAACGTACCTATGTAAAGTAATGGAGGCTATGCAGCTGTATAAAAGTTTACACAAATAATCATTACAATTTTCAATATTTTAGCTGAAACGACACGTGTTAAAGCAATAAGCTATTAAGCAGTGTTTGGCTTTTATTAGTAAACGCCTCCAGCTAAAATTCAAACGCATTGTTATTATTACCAGGTGCCGTAGGCCCCTACTGCTTCATTGTAAGGCATATATGGCTTAACGCTTTATAACCCAGAGTCTAACATCCAATGGGGCCATTAAGCATGATTTTGGTATTCAAACCCCGATTTCCCAGAATCCCAATATTCAAATTAACTAAACAGCAACAGAGGTCAGTGAAATTTATTTCGAAATTTACAACAGAACATTTATTAAATAGCTAATCAATCAATCAAAGCCATATAATTCGTACTGCATTTCTGGCAGCTATGATTGTAACGTCAGCCTATATGCCACTTAATTGATTTTGACGTTATATACTTGATCAATAGATCGGATCGATCCATTGGGAGATGAATCCATTCAATTGTATATATTATTGATTAATGTTAAATTCATCTCATCTGGTTTATGCTAATTGGATTAAATTTACTTGCATTGCCCAGAAATAAGTATTGCTGGACGTGTATTATATAGAGCCAATTAGTAATCCCTTTTCTATCAACGTGTCGTTATAACGGTAACACCGCCTCTGCAGTAGTCTTGAGGTCTGTCTATTTGCAAGTCAAGAGAAGACTATTTAAAAAAGTTTAACACTGGAATGACTGGCGCGGTGACCCGGCCCATTCATTTCAGCAGTAAAGTTTTAAAATAGTTTTCTCTTGACCTGCAAAAGAACGCTGACTAAGCAAAACTTTAGATTTCCTAGGCGATTAACCATATAATCGCCAAGCCGGTCAAAAGACAAACTCTTTAAAAAATAAATTCCAGTGGTAAATTTACAAAAAAACCCAGTTCTCTTGTCCACCAGTAAATGGGCATTCACTGAGCAAATATTCGGATTTTCTTTTAAAATCTTGACAGGTGAAAGGGTTAATTGATAAAGTAGCATTTTGAGCGCTTAGGAGCGTTGTTAACACAAGAGGAGATAACTCAGTATATTTATTGATATACCTATTGTTAGCTTATTGTTTTCCTGAGACAATGTTGCATATTATCTATGGAATCGTCTGAAGTTATATATGGATATAGCCATTGCCTTGTGAGGTACAGAAAACTGTTAATACCTGTTTTTGTGTGTATTCACCAAGTTTATTCATGATTTATCTCAAACCAATATCCAGCAAATAATTAATTAACCCTTTGAACCCTAAATCCCAAATTTAAAAACTTTCCATAAATATTGAGTCGAATATTTTAAAACTATTCGACTAGGAGATTTTGCCGCCTACGGAAACATCTCCCTGTCAAATTAGTTTTAAAATAGTCAACAGCTTACCTGTATAGTTGCCTTGTATTTGATATTGTGAAATTTCGCTGTTTGGAGGGTGTAATGATTTTAATCATAACCTTTGACATGATATTTATAGTTTCAATGTAAGAAGGAGAGAAAGAGATGGACATATATTAGGATGGACTGTTTGTAGTGCCAGTAATGTATAGCTTACCATTTATGTTGCTAAATGAAGACAAGCGAATTGACAACGTAATTATGGGGAAAATAATAGAAAATCTCTGGCGGCATAATTAGGGTCTATTTAAGCGTGGTATGATATTAGTTAATATTATCCTGGCAGATTCGAAAGAGTAACGTATCCGATCGTACTCATTCAAAGAGTAATTTACCTAAACGGCGATGGAACGAACACTCTAATGCAAGAGGCATTAAAATATATGTATTTGAGGTAGACACATTGACCATTTGTGAATGCTTATGAAAACATCAAGCTCTTCATAAGTTAGTGTGTCATAAAAAAACTAGGAACCATAGACGGAAGGAGAAGTTATTTTAGATATAAAGCTTAACTGGAATAACATGACATCGATGTGCAATTCTCCATCAAGCATTCTCAGTGGCGAGGGTAACGATAGTATTGCAGGTGCAACGACCCTCAGATGGGACGACATTGAACAAAGACACGATGCATATGTATTATTTATGGAACGACTTAAAGCTTTGAATGCGGATGTGCTAAAGGCAGTCACATCAACTATATATACAACAGGATTTGTTGCAAATACACTTTTGTTAAGCTATATTGTGAAATGCAAGCGCTATCGATCACCAACAATTGCGATAATCCTGAGTCTGGCATGTTGTGATCTGGGTGCATGCCTAAGTGGATGGTTCTTCACAGTTATGGTACTGCCAATCGTGAAGGGACCAGGATGGTTTTGTCCCTTTGGGGTCTACTTCACTACTGCATTCTACATTTGCAGTGTCTGTCATTTGATGTTCTTTTCTATTCTCAGGTACGATGTAATGACTATCGAAATTACACAGATTTTATCTATTTTGGAACTGTCTAATGCAAAGAAAATTAAATAGAGATCGTTTACATGCGCGTGTGTGAAAGAGTGTGTTTGTACCTGTATTGGAATAGTCAATGTGACTCGCTTGGTCACGTCGTCGCATATGTAATTCTGTGGCTTCATAAATGAATGAGAAGGAAAGGGAATGACAATTCACATACATATCTCGGCTACCATCACCAGTCTGTCGAGTGTAACTCAGTAAGGTTTCAACACACTGCTGACTATTACATGCATATGCTTAAACCATTGCTTCTATCCTCTTGCTCATACGTTCTCTTTGTCGTTGTACCCTGCAATCGTCAACATCTTGTCTCTTTTACCCTGTCGAGTCCTCTTTCCTGACATTGATAGACAGACTATTAACACATGAAATAATGTACCTTTCCATTTTATCTATGCTCCGCCCATTTCAAACTAAGCTCCACCCACGCCTCGCTCGTTTTTGGGATTGATCTTTGAACGCCCCGACTATCAATTTCCAGAAAACTATACATGTAAGCTGTTGAATATTTTGAAACTAATTTGACTAAGTGCTGTTGCTTCAAATGGCAGCAACAGCGCCCAGTCAAATTGGTTTCAAAATATTCAACAGCATGTTTATTAAATAGTAAATTCATACACTGCCTACAACAACGCTTAGTCTGCCATCAACCAAGCACTCGTGGCGATCTTATCTACATCATTCACGGCGATTGTGACGTCATCCTACGCGCCTACGTCATATGATTGGTGAATAAACTGGAAAGATCCATTGTCTCCACCTTGTCGCTGTTGACCATGTTGAATGTTCTTACCTGACAATGGTAAGCTGTTAAACTAATTGATCACGAAACATGTAGAGGCGTGTTCTCATTAGAGACGACCACGTGAATGGCAGCGCATGTTGTGTTTTAATCCGTCTTTGATGAGAAAGGTGATTATTCACTGGATAGGTTTGACATGCCATTTACACTTTATTTCAGATTTTATCAACTGGTGTATCCTCTCGCTGCTCATAGCAAAGTGACAGTGAGCTTTGTCATAAAAATCTGCATCCTTATCTGGCCGATTGCGATGTCATCTATCATTTTTTGCTACACATATTTCATTCCGGTGCCATTTACCTATGAAGGAAACAGGATTCTTGTCTGTGACTTTGATCCTGAGTTGAGAGAAAGACAATTATCTACTGAGACTGCGGTGTTACTGTTTCCCAATATAATCATATGTAGTTTTCATTTAATAAAACATATTGCTGTTCGTCAGCAAGGCAGGACGTCTGATTTGGAGCAGCAGATAGGTGGTAGGAGAACAACAGACACACGAGCTGTCACTTTAGTCATTCTAGTTTACTGTGTAACTTCGATGCCACAAGTGTTGCATACATACGTACACAAGATTTTTGGAATACCTGAGCCATCATTTCATTTGATAATGGGGGCCATCTCTCTCAATTTGGTATACATGAACTCATCGTTGAATCCGTTTATTTATGTATTTTGTGCCAGTTCTGTTCGAAAGGATGTCTTCACAATGATACGTTGTATAAGACAAAAATAAACAACGTGATGATTCAGATAAAGGTTGAATCCGCTTTTAGCTATGCCCCACCCAGTTCCAGCCAAGCTCCGTCCATGCTTTGTCCGTGATGGGATCAATCGAACCCTGAATTCCCAGAATCCCAATATCAAAGTAACTATACTGGTAAGTTGTTTAATATTTTGGTAACAGCAACCAGTCATGCAATTCATACAACTGACAGACCTATAAATGGTTCTCGGCGGACTTAGCCACGCCATTCATTGCGCATTATGATTCCAACGCCAGCCTATATGTGACGTAATTGAGCATCACGTTATAGACGAGTGACAGATTGGAGTCATCAATTGTACGGGAAATACTGCTGAGGTGATAATACATACATACATAATGTAAAAATCTGTCTGAACCATAAATTTAGTCATATTACGTCATACCCGCCTATTATCAGTGTTCTTGGTTGTACATTAGAAAGAGCCACTGGTTAAGCCGTTGTTTAACCTTGGCCAAAATGGCATCTGCAGTGGTCTTGAGAAATGTTCATCAGTAGGCCAAGAGAAAACTATTTTGGAAAATTTACCACTGGAATGGTAACCGAGCCAGTCATTCCAGTTGTAAACGTTCTAAAATAATATTATCTTGGCCTGCTAATGAACACTGACTAAGCAAAGACTTAAGTTTCTTGATCAATAGTCCATTAATGGTCAAGCACTGGTCTTGAGGAATGTCAATTTGTAGGACAACAGCAAACTATAATTGTAAATTTTAATGCTAAATTAAAAAAGTTTTCCCGTGGCCTGTCTTGGAAAATTGACCAAAGGGTTAATTCATATGAATAGCATTTTCGGCGCTTTGAGTTAAGCGATTTTCTTCTTCAAATAGTGTGATGTACAGAGTGATAATCTGTTGCTATCTATAGTCCAATAGTTATTGGACGCATTTACATTGATATGTTTGTTCCATAAATTTGATGCTACTGCAGATGTCGCACCAACATACACGCACGCACACACACACAATCAAGCACGCACGCACGCACGCACGCACGCACGCACGCACGCACGCACGCACGCACGCACGCACGCACGCACGCACGCACGCACGCACGCACGCACGCACGCACGCACGCACGCACGCACGCAGGTGTGATGAATTGATGTTGTATTCCATACATATGGCATAGAAGATATCAAACGCAGATTTATTTTCTTGTAATAATGTGGTACGAGAGTATCTGCCTGACCGTCAGTCGGTTGGTCGGTCGGTCGGTCGGTCGGTCGGTCGGTCGGTCAGTCAGTCGATCAGTTGGTCGGTCGGTCGGTCGATCGGTCAGTCAATCGGTAGGTCGGTCGGTTAGAATTCATGCTGATAGTCGGTCATCTTTTCGTCTGTTGGTCTCTTTGTCTGTCTGTCTGGCTGCTGAATTGCTGGTTGTTGCAAAACTGCTTTTTTCAAATCTAATTGAGGTTGTATTGTCAAAATGAGCCATTTTGAAAAGAATTTTGAAAAGATTCAGCTGGCGTATGATATGAAGAGGTTTCTTGATTTGGGGGAGAGGAAATATCAAAGGTGGAGAGGTCAATGTCAATGACATCGGAAAGATGGTTGGGTGAGTTTTGATGGGTTCTTGCTGATTGTTTCATGAGCATAAAGTACAGTTGAGAAATCCAGTTTATCCAGCAATCATATGACATCATAATCAACTACGTTACCGGTAGACTGATGTCATAATCTATTACGTCATGAATGGTGCGATTTAGTCCGTCTTAAACTGTTATAATCGTCAAACAAGTTGTACGAATTGTATGTCTTTGCTTTTTAATAAACATGCTGTTGAATATTTTGAAACCATATGCAGAAAGAGGGAGTTAGCGAGTTTTGTCTAGGGGGTCATGATGCCATACATGGACCAAAAGTTCAAGTCAAGATCATGACCTTAATTTTGTTGATAGCTGTATTAGCAAGTCTATGGGAATTGGTGACTCGACAACCTCTGATCGGCTGACAGGTAGGTTAATAGGTAAGTAGATTTGACCCGTATGATCTCAAAACATTGTCAACAATGGGTACCAAATTTGTTAGTGATTGGCCCAATGGTTTTGAGCTGACAACGGACGTCTATCCGACATAAATTAAATGGGTCGATACACGGGATCAAATATTTTACATATGATGACAACATACAACTATGAGTTTCAAAATATCAGTCAAGGATAAGTAGAACTGTTGTGAGGTTCAGAATAATTACTTCACTGTAATTCTGCGGACATGGAGTAAAGGCCTCGGATTCTAGTCAGTCCTGGGAACGGTAGTGCTGGATTGATATGTCCACCAAGCTGGACAGAGCTATTTGACCAGGTGTTAAATGCTGAAACTGATCGGTCAGGATCGTTTCTGGCAATGATTATTTTGAATACCTAGTTATTTCCTGGCGAAGCACGTCATTCCTGACTCCAAGATAATGTTGATCTACGATAACAATATATCACAGAAGTCAAGTTTAGCCCAGAAGCAGATGTCATTTGACTTCTCAAATGTGGAAGTTAGTTCGCCGTCAATACAAGAACCACATTCTAACCGCTCAAAACAACGTCGGTACGCTATCCATAGAATCTGGACGATGCTGTTGTTGATTGGGGTTCAATAATTTAAATAGTTTGGAGCAGAATACGACGGAAGTATGAAAGGCAAACTATAGAGGTTGGAGTAAAAAATAAAAAACACATTTATTCTGGTATAAAGTGACAAATGGACGGATGACAAACTACAAGCGAATGATAATGATGAATGATCGATGAGATGACTGATAATTATATGTTCTGCTGATTATCGAAGATAATAATTAACCTGTAGTTAACTGATTTCTGGTTTTTATTGATGCCGGAGTATCGTAGTGCGTACTCGATTGGTCGGCCAACTCACAATCTTCATCGTGACTCAGCCAAACAATGGAAGAGTCCTAAATGCTAGAACAACAAACGATTATGGATGCTCTAACAAACACGAGCTTATGTTAATGGACAATAGTATATATGATCGGCTATTTGATTAACCTGTCTTCAATCCAATTAACGATCACTCATTTAAATGGCCAAACATACTCATACTACATCTTATTGACATATGCTTAATTATTTTATTTAACCAATTGCAACTATACAATAACGGTCACTTAAATACTTTAGAATTTAGTTAACTAAATTGATTAAATTTCGTTATGTCGAATCCAACCACATAGGCGAGAGTAATGTACTGTGATTTATATGTAATATGATTGTCATTTAGTTTTAAATACGTTGGTCCTTCGGAACGTCACAAGGAGAGTAGAAAGAATCGTCCCGTTCCCAACGATTTTCATCCGGGAAGAGATCGAGGTTGTATGGGGAAACGGCGTTCTCAAAACTGTGGGCTATTGAAGTTAGTAAACAGTTGCTGGTCTACCATCACATAGAAGGCATATCACGGAAGCTGAGTCACGATGAGGCCAGATGATGGTATCGATGATGGAATGATTTTAGGGACGTGGGTGTGAACCGCTGAATGGAAAATTGTCTGCACATCACCGCCTAAGTCTAAGCACTTCAAATGAGATGACGCGAATGATGCTGAGATTTTGACGCCACATACAGGATCGAAGTTACATGAACGATGGTGAGATTCTGACCTCACGAACAGGATCGAGGTGACATGAACGATGGTGAGATTCTTATATCACCGGTAGGCTCGAAGCGATTAGCTGAGGTGAATATTGATGGGCAGCGCCGTCAAACGTCTAAGCACCTCAATAAGTACACGGACGAGGATGTAGATCCGGCATAATGGGCGCGAAGGAAAGTTCTAACGGAATAACAGGTTATAGATTACAGCCAAAATCTAGAAAGACGTGACTTAAAGGCCGTCGACGAATATGATAATGATGGGTTGCCAGCGTGTGACAGATGCTGGTGTCGGTGAAAGATCGATTACATGGCGACACTTAGTCGCGAAGGTGAGCTGTTATCTTCTCAGCCAGGACCTCAGGTATCGGCTAGCGTTGGAGAACAACCAAGATCAAGCAATGCTGGTAAATACGGAATTAGTCGATGAAGGCTTAATTCATATTGATGAAAAAATGCAAAGATCAGTCGAAAATAATAATGGTAGGACGGCTACGTGTGATAACGAGACAACGCCTTTCTACAGAGAAGCCGGTAGCCAAGAAATTACACAATGGCTATCGTTTAACGAACAACACTGGTGACCAAACTTTAAAATCTTGGAACATATTGGTGGTCACCAGATGTCTCTGGAAACCGTATTTACGGCACCAGCATGTGGAAACACATGCACCCGTATGTGGAAACACCTGCTGCATACACACGTATAGTAGTAGATCAACGGGCTATCCTGTTTGCCCGTCAAGCGGAAAAAATCTATAATGCGACTACCACTAGTTTTACGAATTGCGTCACTGTGAATTTTATGAGACGTACAACACATAGGTCATGCTTTTGATAGTTATTTTCAAAATACATTTAATTAAAATTGTAGTTGATTTATCAGTTCAAATAGGCTGAGCTCAAATTAATAATTATCATTATATTTAAGATCTTAATAGACACCTCATAATACAGGATGAAACGTGTCTAGGTACGCGTGAATCCAAAAGCGTTTTCTGTAACTGACAACAGCAGATCTATAATTAGTAGACTGGCAAATCGCCAAACTAAACAGTGGTCGGGCTTACATTGTAAGGGAGGAAGGTCATTGTTATGCCATTTAGCATATTAATACATAGAACTTCACGGGAAATGGTCATCAGAATAAGTGGATAAAACACTGATATGGAAAACCCGGACACTGGTGAGGGGAAAAGCTTGATCAGTTGATCAGTAACCATGTCATACCCAATTTCCATAACTTAGACCTAAATTTAGCAGATGTGTGACGTCATTCATATCCTATGACGTCACACATGACACAGTTAAATTAGTTTTCAAAATATTGAACAGTTTACCTGTAGAGTTTTCTGGAAATTGAGATTCAGAGAGTACAGGGATCGATTGTTTCAAACACTGGCAAAGAGTTATAGATGGGCGAGGCATAGTTTAAACTGGCTTCCACTATGCTGATAGCGCTTTGATCATAGGAATCATATTTACACTGCTTATCTAAATTCTGTATAAAATCATAATATCAGGCTTTTAGAACATGCACAATTTCTATTTGTTGTGCCATGTCATTCCAAGAAATACCTTTAGCCGCGTTCTTTCTAGACGGGCGTTATTCCCAATTAAGTCTCTAGTGAGAACACGGCCTTGGAATCGTGAGCTTTGATTAAGTCTATACTAATACAACAGCGGGTCGATTTCTAGCTACGCCACGCCCACATTTTACGCATGTTGACATCGATTTAAAACTTTAAAACTGAATGTTTCTGAATACTAATTTCAAAGTAACCAAGCCGGTAAACGGTTGAAAAATATTCGACATAATGTTTATTAAATTACCAATTCAACGAAGACTAACATTTCGTAAAATGTATCCGGCGTACAATTAGATTTCGTGATAATGCTGATAATAATGACGTCAACAAACAGGTGCCATTTCATTACGATGTCAGTTACATGAGTGACATATCGGATCCCTCCATTTCAAAGAGGTAAATTCTTGTTTATATGGTACTGACGACACAATGCTCAATATTATTCACAATGGACCTTTCCATGTTTAGCTATGCCCCGCACATCTCTAGCTAAGCTCCACCCACACCCCGTTCGTGTAGGGATCGATCAATCTCTGAGATCCCTGTTTATCAATTTCCAGAAAACTACACAGGTAAGCTGTTAAATATTTTGAAAATAATTTGACTGGGTGCAGTCGAATTGGTTTCAAAATATACAACAGTATGTTTATTAAATAGTAGAGACATACAATTCGTACAACCTGTCGGACTATTAAGAGTTAAAGAAGAGCCTAATAGTATCATTTATGACGTAATGATTATGACGTCATCATACACGCCGCTTGGTTGGTTATGACGTCATATGAGGTCAGATTGATGGATGGATACTCTGGAAAGGTGAATATTATTCGCAGTGGACCTTTCCATGTTTAGCTATGCCCCGCCCACCTCTAGCTAAGCTCCACCCACACCTCGCTCGTGTTGTGATCGATCATCTCTGAACTCCCTGACAATCAATTTCCAGAAAACTGTGCCGTTAAGCTGTTGAATATTTTGAAACTAATTTGACTGGGCGCTATTGATGCCTAGGGCAGCAACAGCACCCAGTCAAATTACTTTCAAAATATTCAACAGCATGTTTATTACATAGTAGAGGACTGAGATATACAACTCGTACAACGTATCTGACTATTAAGAGCTAAAAACGGGCCTAATAGAATCATTTATGACGTGATGATTATGACGTCATCCTTCCCATGGAGGCACCGCCCAGTAAAATTAGTTTCAAAATATTCAACGGCTACTCAAAAGCCTCTAATTCGTACAACCTACCCGACTATTAAGCTTTTAAGACGGACTAACTCGATTCATTCAGCCTACACGTAACGTAGTTGAGCATGTGCATTAAATAGTAGACATACAATTCGGAACAATAACGCTTAGTCCGTCATCAATTATGCGTTCATAATGATCTTATCTACGCCATTCATGACGTCATTGAATAGGATGTTATCTTACACGTCACGGATTTGATTATGACGTCAAATGATTGATGAATAAACTGAATAATCCATTGTAGTATTGGATTTAGAGCTAAGACACTAGACAACTATGAGAATATCACGAATTTTATGGATTCATATTCGTCCGTACAACTATATAGTCATGTGAACGACACTGACTAAACACGTGATAGGTCTACATTAATCTAGGTCAATTTCCGCAGGAAATGTGTTTTGAATGACTCCAACTTTATATCATACTGATGGTAATCCTGACATCTACACATTATATAATAATTCTTTCAAGCATATATCAGTTGTATTGCGATATATACAGTTTGACAGAGATAAAAATGCCTTATACAGTATATTGAAACATATGACAAACACAATTTAGCTTTTGGTATCTGAGCAGATTTGATACACTCTCGTACAAGGTGTCTCATATAAACTATATAAACTGTAATTTTGGTACACATGACCTGAATAGTTACTAGTGTTGTGTCTAGTATCTGTATAGTTACTAGTGTTGTGCCTAGTAGCTGTATAGTTACTAGTGTTGTGCCTAGTATCTGCATAGTTATTAGTGTTGTGCCTAATATTTGCATAGTTACTAGTGTTGTACTTAGTATCTGCATAGTTACTAGTGTTACTAGTGTTGTGCATACAATATACATAGTTACTAGTGTTGTGCCTACTATCTGCATAGTTACTAGTGTTGGGTTTAGTATCTATATAGTTAGTGGTGTTGTGCCTAGTATCTCCATAGTTACTAGTGTTTGCCTAGTATCTGCATAGTTACTAGTGTTGTGCCGAGTATCTGCATAGATACTAGTGTTGTGCCTAGTATCTGCATAGTTAGTATTGTTGTGCCTAGTATTTGCATAATTACTAGTGTTGTGCCGAGTATCCGCGTAGTTACTAGTGTTGTGGATATTATCTGCATTATTATGGCTGTTCGATTATGGAAATAAATAATCTATTATATGTGGAAAATAATCGATTATTTAATTATGGGATTTTATATATATAAAATAAAAAATAAAATAAAAATAAATAAATTAATAAATTGCTAAAAATGCCTGATTTTCTAGAAAAATAAGAGAATACGCAATTTCGTGAATTGGTTCCTAATTAAGAAGTTATTGGTTTGATTGGCATCTATCGGGTCCCTAATTCCAAGTCCTTTCACGCCATATCTAGGCTGGTTTATATTTCAGTCCATTCATTGGTAACTTCCCCAGTTTTACACTGGTACCCATTTATACTCCTGGCAATGAGGAGTGAAGGAATTGCCTATGTTTCCACCGAGTGCTCATCCGTCACATGATCGTCTAATAGTTGAACATGATTTGAACCCTGCCCGGTGGATTACCAGTCGATCATGCTAATACCATGGCCAATCATCTACCCGCTGTTCCTAGTTAGGCTTAAATTACCTCAATTAAGATTGAACTCTGGCTCTCACTGTCGAGGTCCCCGTTTACCTCGATCAAATATCCGAATGACTGAGAGTATAATCAGATAATGATATCGTCTTCGGCTTCTTCTTCTTCTTCTTGATAATGTGTAGATCCCGCCTCTTCAAGAGGAACATGCGACTAAGTGTTGTCGTCTATCTAGATAGATAACGGACCACGAGTCTATGTATTATATTCACTATAGGGCTATATCCTAGCATGCTGTTTGTAGGCAGTTCGGAGTAGAGGATGGCATAGAGTGAATGGGTGTAAGGGGGATGGAGATATGTTGTTTGGTGCAGATAGTGCACAGCAAGTTTCAAGATTCAAGATTAAAAGTTGCTTTATTTCATGTTTTTATATATATATATATATATATATATATATATATATATATATATATATATATATATATATATATATATATATATATATATATATATATATATATATATATATATATATATATATATATATATATATATATATATATATATATATATATATATATATATATATATATATATATATATATATATATATATATATAGAAATATATATACACCTGTGCAAAAGTTAAGCACCACCCTATTTTTACGCACATGCGAGGGTATATTCATGTGCTATGAAGAAAGCAATAGCATACACATTTATGTACCCATCCATCTTAGTGCAAGAGGTAATAATGCAACTAGAGGAATGCTGATTATGATGGTGGGGAAACACTGTATGTTTTTGTTTGAACTTGAAAACGAGGCCTGAATATGGTTACGTTGACACAACTGACAACTATTGCCCTACAGTTGACACACGTGGCTAGATTGTCATTAATGGTGTCTGAAAACGAAGTTTAACATCTGTGCACGAGTTTGAGACTGTCATTATTAATACCGGGTATATCCACCTTGTGCCTGGATGACGGCCTGGACACGACGTCTCATGCTGGTCACCAACCGACTGATACGCCATTGTGGTATTCGTTGCCATTCAAGATGGAGTGCGTCTGTTAATTCCTGTAGGTTCTGCACAGGAGGGTCCCTCCTTCTCACCATGTTTCCCAGAATGTCCCAGATATGCTCAATAGGGTTCATGTCAGGGCTCCTTGCTGGCCATGGTAGGGTTTCGATGGCATTCTGGCGGAGGTATTCATGCACAGCTCTAGCACGATGTGGTCGGGCGTTGTCATCCATGAATATAGGGTGGGTTCCAGGTGCATGATTTACAAAATGAGGGACCACAACTCTACCCAGTATGGAATCTTGATATCTTTGTCCATTTAGTGTTCCAGGTACAGTCAACAGGTCCAGCTTACAATCAAATGAGATGCACCCCCATATCATAACGGAACCTCCACCAAATGGAACTTCTTCCATGATGTTACGTTGGTCGTACGCCGTGCGTCTGGACCTCCATACACGAGTTCGACCATCTGTGGCATGAAGCAGGAACCGACTTTCATCGGACCAGTGTACCCGTCTCCAGGATCTCATGTTCCAGTGTCTTCTTTCGTTGCACCACCTCAGACGCTCCTCTTTGTGGTGTGCAGTGAGGAGAGGACGTCTGACAGGTCTCCTAGCTTTCATGCCAGCAGCATACAGTCTCCTTTTGACGGTAGACATTGACACTCTATTGCGTGTTTCCCATTGCTGGCTGAGCACTCTGCTGTTGGTGAATGGAGATCTCCTAACACAAGGCGTACTAGGGCTCGATCATCACGGGCAGTAGTCTTCTTCGGTCTTCCAGATCTAGGCCTGTCCTTCACCTCGTTAGTTTGCCCATGTTTTGCAATCAAACGACTGATTACAGTATGGTTAATGTTCAGCTGTCTGCCAATCTCTCTGCATGACATACCAGTGGTATGCATGCCTATGATTTGCCATTTCACACGATCACTTAACCTTCGTCTTGCCATAGCGGTTCACAATCAAGAGATAATTCTCTCTGTACAAATAAACCACGGTCATGAACACAAAATTCCTAATCTTGTCGCCTAAATCTGTATGTAATGTTCTACACCTCAAACTGGAATTTTTACATAACTGAACACGTGTGCTGTTTCCCGCCACGCACGGACATCAAGCGGCGTGAAGTCATGCATGCATGTGCATTTCGTACTTGGAATTATGTCAGCTAACGCGGGGACAACAAGTATGGCAGCCTAGTTGTACCATCATGTTTCTACGTTCTATTGTTTTTGCTGGTGCTTAACTTTTGCACAGGTGTATATATATTATATATATATATATATATATATTTTAAAAATCTACCTAGGTATGAATACTTATACGGAGAACTGACTACCCTTCCGGAATTATTAACCAGTAAATTAACCTATTTGGGGATTTTATTAGCCATACAAACTTTCGGTGAGAAAGGATATGAATCTCGGCTCAGTCTTATAATGTACAATAGATCAAATATATAAGTAGGCCCATATACACATAGGCACGCGCGCACACACATATCCACACACCCACCCACGCACGCACGCACGCACGCACGCACGCACGCACGCACGCACGCGCACACACACACACACACACATACACACACATATATAAATATATACACATACATATGCATATATCCATACATATACAGATATACATAGACATACGTGTACATACATATACATACACACATATACCAGGGCTTCCACTAACTTTTAAACACAGGAATTGAGAGGGCGGTATGGGCCACCACGGATCGCCGAACGGCTGCCAGCTGAGGGAGGTAGTATCATTTTAATACCGACCCTACTACTAGTCAAAATGATACCACCTCCCTCAACTGGCAGTCGTTCGGCGATCCGTGGTGGCACCCACCCTTCAATCCCTGGGGCATAGGCTTGTTGAGACATGTGATTTTCGTGGTCGGTGTATGCCTCTAGATGGAGATGGGAGCTGCGGTTCGCCCGGACATGGAAGGCCGTGGCAAATATAAAACTCCCGTGCTGACCCCACTGTCCGGAAGAACCTCCTCAGGATACCGGCCAGTGGCCGGCCTCTCTCTATTCTGACCGGTATCCTGAGGAGGGTGTTCTATCTATGGGGCACTTTTGTACCTATCCTACTTATCCTACCTATGTACCTATTCTACCTATCCTACTCCACCTATCTCCTGCCCTACCCTGTTGCTATTCCAGCCGGCTGGTTTGTGTGTGTGTCTGTGGTGCTTTGACCCCGCACTGGGGGGTGTCGTAGTGGGTCTTTATCTAACCTGGTCATATTACCCCGGCCCTAGTGTCTTACCTAGTTTCGAAATTTCAGGTAAGTTCTAGCGAGGTCTATTGAGCGGATTTGAACCCCAGTCTGCAGCCCGGGAACACTATGCAATTCAAACTCTATCAACTCTATTGATAGACCCACCACAACACCATTAAAAGTTTGACTCTTAGTACTCTTATCTCTGAGCGTGAGTTGTGAAATCGCTGTTACTGCGTCATCTCGAAGTCACGTCCAGATCTAGTGTGAGTCGAGCCTGATAGCGCAGCAACACAGCAACGTGTGAACACATATCTTATGAGCTATTGCATACATGGTCGAGATAGTTAATGCGTTGTATTATACAACAGGTTCAAATCTCGTTATGTGTTATTAGCAAATGGTAAACTTTAAAATCGCAGGTTCAAATCTCGCTATGTGTTATTAGCAAATGGTAAACATGTCTACAATTACTCTTTACCCGTTACCCGAGAAGCATGACATCACGTCAAGACCAACTCGCACAGTCAGATAAAACCCATGATTGCAGACCACAGACCCTCGACTGGGCCAAAGTCAAGAATAGTAGTTTATTTAGCCCACCTGTTATGCGTTAACACCCAATTAGACACAGCATCGATAATGGTATACCATGTGTGAATGCACAACCATACATTAAGTGTAAACACTCAAAACACTCAACTACATGTAAACGCTCATCTACAAACAATATTACACACAATGGGCTGGCATGAAGAGCTATGGTCATGCATGCATGATGTAAGCTGTGCGGCGCAACGAGAAAAAGTACCTGGGCTCTTGCGTGATATGGGCAACTATGCAGATCGAAATCGTGAGAAATGGAGAAGCTCAGGGATCCCAACATTCCGCTCGTCAGTTCTACTAACATGCCTTATGTGTCGCGGACATTATCCGATCACTGTGATAGCGATGAACAAACTCTTCAATTATATGAATTATTTAGAAATGGGTTGCCGTGTTGATGGGGATGCTGCTATCGAGTTGGAACAAGCGTGTGAACAAGAAATGCAGTGATCCCTCGCCCACCAACCTCTCAATGCGCGCACTACTCCCACGTATCTCATCAGCTCTCCTGAACATCGACCACATCTCACACAAACACATAGTCTCCGTCGGTATCACATCGAGACGACGGACCACCCACAGGTTTTTCCAGGTACTGATCACCTTGTGATCAACCACACATAATAGGGTCTGAACGCCAATTTAGAGACAAGCATCCACTATCACATCGACACGACGGACAACCCACAGGTTCCAGATTCTGACGCCTTGTGATCAACCACACTTAATAGTGTTCGAACGCCCATTTAGAGACAGGCATCCACAGTGATATACACCATGATTACTGGTGCACAGCTTCGCGATGTTGCAAAGCAATTCGGCCTTAGAGTAGCGTATAAGGTCAAGAAAGCCGACCCACTCCAGATGATTGGACAGGCCCGTGCCGAGGAGTCGCAGAAGCGTCTCTCCCGAGCAATGAAGACGGGAAGGTTTCCAGTGCTTACCAAAGATGATCCTTTGAATCCCCACAAGAAAGTGCAGCAGCTCCGTGAGCTTCGTCAGTTGAACGAGGAGGTGACTGCTAGCTTGCGAGCCAAGACTGTAGCAAGGCGGATGGTGGCCCATCCACTGGAGTGCTTGCCTCCCCTATGCAGGATGCTAAGCGAGTGATGAGGGGGCCGAGGTCTGAACCCTTAGCCCGGAGCATGAGGCGAGAAGGCGAACACATTCTCGACCAGCGTCTCGGCGAAAGGGAGACAGAGGATATATGACACCAGTCAGTATGCTGGACATTCTTCAGAGGTCTAGAAGGAGACCTCGCAGGCCAGATCATGCAAAAGATCCAGCAGACTGTCCAGAACGCCTTCTACCTCGGCTACACCCATACCTATTGCATCGGTCACATCGAAGATGCTCTTCCACAAGAATGCTCCAGGGAGCCCGTGGCTGAACACGATAGGAGCAGCTCAGGACTGGGTGGCAGCAAGAGAGCAAGCCCGCCTCGATACAGACAAGATCGATCGACCCAACACCAAGTGAGGTTTCGTTCGATCAATCAACGTTGTGGTCAGGGCTGTCATTGACCACCAACCTCTGCTTGGGACAGGCCCCCTCCCAGACTGGCTACGACAGAAGAAGAGTATGACTGCCCTCCTCACCTACAGGGACAACATGTATCGCTGGAGATGTCTAGCAGTCCTCGAGGAGCGAGAGCTGATAGAAGTACAGCTCCTGCATGAGAGCTTGCCACACAGTTCTACGGCAAGACAGTGACAGTACCTGATGTCCGCAAGACCTCGCTGGATCAGGTGGACAAGGTAGAGTTCTTCGCCAAGATCGAGATTCGCGTGTATGAACCAACTGAAGAGGGCACCTGGCACTTGATCAGGCAAGCGGCTCACTACCGTGACCACCAGGAACATCGGAGTGTGGGATCACCATGCCTTCTACATCAAGAACATCTCCAGGCTGGTACATACACTAGTCTGCAGTCACTGTCAGCAGAGGTTTACACAGGCATGCAGTCTTCAATGCCATACTGATCATTGCAATCATGACCCCAAAGAACTGATCAGAGAGTTCATGCTGGTGATCCAACGGCGAGCATATCTAATCCGGACATGGGTTAGAGCACAGTACATACCAACAGACCTGGACAAGCTCCCAAAGCGACAGCAGCGACTGATCAATGAGTGGTGTGACCAAGTGCCTGTACTGGGGTTCAACTCTGGGCAGTATGACCTGAACCTCATCAAGAAGTACTTTGTCGATGAGCTGACTGACAGTACAGGCAGAATTGCCCTTATGCGTCCTTGTGTGCGTATATACGCATAAAAATGGCAGAGGGACGCATAAAAATTAACCCTCTGCGTCCCCGGGGACGCATGAGGGACGCAGTGAAAAAGTGTAACAGAAACTGGTAACTTTGCGTGTGCTTAATTATCGATCATGTGTATATTTATTTGTGCATGTTTTTACTTTAAAAAATATAGCTAATGTATTATGTGTTCAATAAAAACGAACTTACTGTGTTGTTTAAGACTATGATTTGTTGTAGGTTTTCTTGCACAACTCAAAGTTGTTAATGCCCATAAATCAGATTCAACCACCACATTTAATTGTAAACACAATCCCCAAATCATCCCTAGTATTCCATTTGATCTAACTTTTTTTTCATAATTAATGAGTTTACAAGCCCGATGTTAGTCGCCTTATTTGGCCTACAAACTGCAAAAATACCCGGCATGTTTCTGTCTGTTGTGCTAAACGTCAGTGTGACGTGTCAGTATTTGATTGGATAACAGCGGAATCTCCCTCTAGAGGAACTCACGCTTACGAAATCCAATAAACTGATCAAGCGTATACAAACGTGTCTCGGCGTCTTAACCCTTTCACAGCTCAGAACATTAGACAGATCACAACGTTGTTATCACTAATCTGCTGAGTATTTTGAAATTAATTTGTGCATGCATACGTGCCTAAAACAGCAACGACTTACAGGCAAAATATTTTTTCTATTTACTTATCAAAATATCTAAATGGATGAAGGAATATATTTTGATATCTTTTACATTTGAATGGTCATTTGACGGATTAGCGGCGGTGTCTTTGTATTGCTGTTTGAATAACGGTATCAATACCCGCTATAATCCGTTTTTATTTAGCATTAGCGGCTGATTGATTGACTGATGGATTAGTGTGTATAATGTTTAACAATACTCGATCGTTAGGTGTTCCCAATTTCTCAACTAAAAAGCTCAGCGATGTTCAACGATATCGTCGATCTACAGGTAGGCATACGTTAAAATATTGATTTTTTCCAAACAGCGTATCGCTCAAAGCTCCACGATACAAGCGTCCTTATTGGATATACGCTAATGCGTTACATATGCTTCAACCAATCAGCAATCACATTACATAGTTACTCCCTATGAATTAGACATATCCGGTTATTTGCTGATATATTTTCACTAATTACGCAGGTTAATCTGATTTATACAGATTATTTTTGATAAATTATTGTTTTGTCTGATCTTAACCTATGTATTCCACTATATTTAGTCATTCCAGATACATTATAAAAAATACGCGCGCATTATATCGAAGTAGGTCAAGTCGTCCTTGAGCAAACTCGCCCCAGATACTCGTAATTTTTCAATTCGTCCAAAGTCAAGTTAGGGTTTAATAGAAAAACGAATGCAGTGGTCTTTGCTAATTACTAATGTAGTGGTCCTTGGAAATATTAATCATACAAGGTCGTCAATGTAGGTTGGTTGGTTTATCAGACAACAAACAAGTACAGTACTTTAAGTTATTGTTTATTGACATGCAGTTCAAATGTTATTAGTTAAATATACAAGGGCCATTTCAATAGATCAATTTTAGCCACCATTGTAGATCGCAGAATACATATTTTTGAAAATTTACCACTGGAATGACTGGCACTGTTTTCAACATGTTTAATAAAGTGCTTTATAATTAGATCAATGTGGGACCCCCAGATTTTACAGTGGGACCCCCAAATCTGAGTGTGGGGTCCTTGGGACCCCCCAAAAATCAGACGTTGTGGACAACACTGAGTACAGGTACAGTGAAAGTCGCCAAGAAAGCTAGTCAGACCATGTTCCTCATAACACCTGAGCTACAGTTTCTCGATTTGCTGAACTACCTCGGCCCAGGAGTCTCGTACGAGGTATGGGTCAAAGCTTACGGGTGTACACAGCAGAAGAGCTGGTTCCCATGTGAATGGTTTGACACACATGAGAAGCTCAACTATCCAGGGCTTCCTGACTACTCAGCATGGACATCTAAGCTCAAGGGTGGCTACCGCTTGATACGATCAGAGTGGGAACAGTGTAACCAGACATTCAGCGAGCATGGAATGCGGACATTCGCCGACTGGCTGCGATACTATAACAACCTGGACATCAGTCCATTCATCGAAGCCCTAGAGCGGATGCGGGAGTTTTACACAGAACAAGAAATAGACATTTCAAAGATGCGGTGTCTCTCCCAGGTGTATCACTGCAGTACCTCCTACGTGGAACCGCTCAGCACATGCCGGATGTTAGCCTCTATTCACCAGGCAAGGAAGCCTATGAGATGCTGAAGGGTGCTGTTGTTGGAGGTCCCAGCATCGTGTTCACCAGATCCCACGAGGCCCGTGTGACTCGAATCCGCCAGAGTGAGCATGTCTGCCAACGTCTACTCAGCTTCGACGCAAATGCTCCATACCTGTCAACGATGGCCAAAATGATGCCATGTGGTAAGGAGACAGTACGCCATTGGTCTGGTGCCAGTGGTGTAGCTAGCTTTAAGGAGGCTCTCCTAGCAGACAGCTCGTTTGGGTTTGCTGAGGTGGATATAGAGGTCTCCAAGGCTCTGTGGGCAAAGTTCGAGGAAAGGCCTCCTCTCTTCTATAACCACGAGATCCCGGTAGAGGCAATCTCTTCTGAGATACTGGCATATCTAGGGCGAACACGTAGGAAGCGTCCCACCACCCAGAAGCTGCTCAGTGCCCTCTCTGGCAAGAAGCAGCTGCTGTACGCACCGCCACTCAAGTGGTATATAACCCATGGCCTGGAGATCACTGCTGTATACCGCACCATAGACTATGAGGCGAAGGGCCCATTCGAGTAGTTCATGGAGAATGTTATGGAGGCCCCACCGCTCGGGAGATGTAGATAAGAGCAAAGCGCTCTTGGCAGATCTCTTCAAACTCCTCGCCAACAGTGACTTCGGGAAGCTCATCGAGGCCCTAGAAAGTCATAGCAACACCAGCTTCACGAAGGATGAACGCGTGGTAGACAAGGCCCTGCATAGTGTATGGTTCGAAGATCTCGAGGAGATCAGTGAGTCATACGAGCTCCAGACTCGCAAGCCGAGAATCACTATTCGAAGGCCCTTCCCGGTGAGGATAGCCGTTTATGAGCTCGCGAAGCTGTGAATGCTGGAGTTCTACTACGAATTCCTTGATCGCTACATAGCTCGTGACAGCTTTGAGTACCTGCAGATGGACACTGACTCCACGTATATCGCTATAGGAGGCTACAACCTCGACGACGTCATTCGCCCTGAGATGCGAGCAGAGTACCAGGCTCATAAGCGGGACTGGCTAGCTTGGGACAAAAGGTCTTGAAGGACTCCGGGACTGTTCAAGCTCGAGTTCGAAGGCTCTCCTGGTATTGCTCTCTGCTCCAAATACTACTACATGGAGAGCCCAGCTGCAAGTACGTGCTCGGCTAAGGGAATGTCAAAGCGGCAGAATGAGCTCTCTTAGCAGAGGTTCTACAGCAACCCTACATGGCGGGGTGGACAGAGCTAAAAACCGAGGCCTACACATGCGCAACCAGGGTATGGTGACGTATGAGCAGGAAAAACTCGGCCTCTCCGCTTACTATGATAAGCGCCATGTGCTGCCAAATGGTGTCCATACCGAGCCCATCGAGTATCATGTTAGCACCCTAGGGGGTGGTAGCTGTGTGTCTGCAGTGACTAGCTGAAGCTCTTCTACGACAAATGGTCGCCTAGGCACTTCGTGGTAGTAAAGTGCAGGCCGCCCCTCTGCCTCCACATACCTGTCAAGCCTGTGAACATCTATCGATCAGTTAGGATCTGTTGCACGCCATCGACCGCCTTCCAGCTCATACAGGTACCGAACCAGAGCATCAGGTGGTAGGCACTCCTCTCCATTGTTCACTTCCCTAGAGCTGTGCCTGGCAACAGCAGAGTGTCTGATAGCCTCTACCGGCTTCTTCCCGATTAGCCTAGTAACCTCGGCATTGGATCTCTCCACCACAGCAGGCAGCTCTCTCACCCATACTCTAGAACATTCACTCGGCGCGGCCATTTCCTGGGCGTATTGGTGTGGGAACAGTCTCTCTGCCAGTGTCCGATTCCACCACTCAACGATAGCCTGGGACAGTGATGCCCTACCTCGCCTCGCCTAAATGCCAAACCATGTTTCCGCATGAGGGCTGCAGTCTCGCCTCTGAACTCCTTACCCTCATCCACCAGCAACAATTCCGGCCACTGGAGGGGATTTTCCGAAGCCTCGTAGACACCCTGGAATGCCTGGGCCACCTGGCCAGCTTACTTGTCTGTGAGCGGTACTGCAGCCTTGTATCTGCTGGCGACATCGACGATGATGAGGGCATGCTTGTAGGTCTTACGACAAACCGAGTCATGTAGAATGAATCTTCCTGGTGAACTATGTTCGGGACAGTTTCATCGAAATGGGCATACCTGATGTATATACCATATATCTGCCACATCGCCTTGTGGCTGAGCCACTGGCTAACTGTCTCCAATGTGAAGTTGTGGCCCTTGCGACGAGCAGCCTCAAGTAGTTGAGAGAGTTCACGGTAATATCCACCCGGCTGGTAGTAGAGTTCCTCAAGAAAGACGGTTGATAAGCTCCCGGATTTCACCACTGAAGTCCACTCCCATCATGTCACGCACGGCCTGGGTGATTTCATCACTGACATCCACTCCTGTCCTGTCACGCATGGCCTGGGTGAACTCTAAACAGACGAACAGATGGCCGTTATTCATTCGACCATCACTGAATACCTCCTCAAACACCTCCGTACACCCGCGTCTAGTCTCTGCTGGATTCTCACTGAACGGTAGTTTATCGATCAACCCTCAGAAGTTAAGAGTCTTGACCAGGTTGTACAGAGACGCCATCCTTATATAGCACAGCCTAAATGTTCGGCGGCCCAGATGGCCGTGAGTGCTATGGCAACGTACGGTAGCCAAGGGCCTGCGACTCCGAAGAACGTACCTACTCCTGAGGCGATGGCTGGTCTGCCTTCAGAAATCTTCTCCACACCATGGAGAGCATCGTTGGCGATCTTGTGGACCATCTCGCCAGCCTTCCTTGTAACCAGAGCGATCAGAGCCCCAACTGGTGCCAGCGGACCGATAGAACCGTTTACGTAAGTGCGATAGATTCCTTTCGCTGTGTACTAGCTTGCGGGATTCAGGCTCTACATCATCATACTCACCACCACCATCATAGTCTGCATCATAATCCTCCTCATCATAGTCCTCCTCATAGTCCTCGTCTTCTATATCCTTGACTGGATCTTCATAGGTCTCTGGTTCATACATCACTCTGGTGATCCGTCACTGGGGGACAGCTATATAGTAGCTTTAAACTGTAGTCTATAGACTATAGCATGGCATCCACAATCTTGAATGCGGGCGTGTTTGCCTTAGCGAACTGGGGACTCAGCTTCGCCGACAAGAAGGCAGCAGAGGTCGAGCGTGAGCGTCATAACCAGGCGATGGAGAAGCTGTCTAAGGAGAAGTTTGAGTACAGCAAAGCACTCAAGCATATGTGCCAGAGGGAGGCATGCCGACGACAACTCCGAGCTCAGGACAACCAGAGCATCAAAGAGGCAGATAAGAGTCTCGATGATTACTACGAGGCTATAAAATTCTCTGAGCCAACGCTCGACTATGAAGCATCGACAGGTCAGAAGATAGCTGAGCTTATAGTAGTGGTGGCAGCTGCAGCTGTGACGACAGGAGTCGTGCTCTACACACGCTCAGGCTGAATGCCTGATGTGTTCGAAACGCATACCTTAGCATAGCCAAAGTAAAGTACCATCACACCTAATGAGCGAGTCCCAGCTATGAGGTTTCCGATGTTGAAGCTGAGCTGGTTGCCATGATTAGGTGGGAATATCCCTGCCCCCGAGGTGGTGACGGCCCTCGAGTGCCGACTCGAGGTCGTCGCTTCCACTGGTTAGTAGCAGAAGCGCATATGACTTAGTTCTCTGTCTGTACAGTTGGCAACCAGCCAGCTCGCGTACCTCACCACGAACATTGGTCCCAGCAACCACAAGCTTGAAGTCGTCTAGCTTATCCACCTGCTGGATGGCTCCTCCCATCTGAACCAGGACCGCAACAGCGACACAGTCCGATACACCATGATGCAATGTCAGCTCTACCCATCGGTTGCTGCGGCTTGGACCTGCTGGTGTTCTCACTCCACATGCACGATCCGCTGTTTGGAACCCGTTTGCTTCAGCTCCTGGTCATTCTCGTCATGCCAGACATGAAGTCTTGGAGCATTCATCGTCACATCTGCGAGCTGCTCAGTGTACACCCAGAATAACAGCCTATCCTGCATGGCAGCCAGATTCACGTGTGTGTTCTCAATGAGGATTAAGAGTGGAATGGCCACGGACCTCTCGACACCTGCCCGTAGTTCGAATTCTGTGAACCCCTCATTGCACTCCACAGTGTAATACCCCTTTCCCTTCGCATAGAAGGTTGGTCCACGATCCAGCGGTCCTAGGACTCGGTACTCAGCGCTCACATTGGTGGTGTCCATGGTGCTGTTGCTCTGCACGATCTCCCACCTGATCAGAACCTGCGGGAGCTCTACTGTCTGTTCTGTTGTGCTCTGAAGCTTGAACTCGAGTGTCATGCTCTTGATCTCGTGGATCTGTGCCAAGATTGCAAAGTCGATGTACTTCCCAGCAGCGGACAATGGGTTCTCATCGTGTATACTGGGTCGAATGACCATCAGGCGGTCCTTCGGAGGATCAGTGCGGTGCGATGTCGCAGGTTGAATGGCCTGATCTGGATGTTGCACATACCGCAACATATTTAAGTTCTGGGTATATAGAGGTTTTAAATGGCTGCCATGTTCGGTAAAGTTCTCCAGCAGATTGTCTATAGGCAGCAGGACAAGTCGGCACGACAGCCACTGCGTGCACTGTCCCACTGTGACAGGGTCCGAAGACTGCTTCATGACATCAACATTATCCACGAGCGAGCCAAGGTCACACCTCCGTCTGATGCGGAGATACTGGCCGCCATAGAGGAAGGAGCGCCAGCTCGTAGTACAAAAGAACCCCTGACTCAGATACTCTACCGGAAGTTTGACAGCACACAGGGCAGGGCACTCAAACTACCTGTGGCCCAAACCAACAGTCCTGTTCTTGTAGCCCTCCAAAGGGCGAGATTCGAAGCCAAAGATCTACTAACGGTCGGGAAATGGGCTACCGTATTTAGCCTCCATAGCCAGGAAGAGCGAGATATACTGGATAGCCTCCAGTCTGGAGCAAATAACTACGTCAGGAGGAGGTCAGTGCCACTATAGCGGAGAGCCATGACACTAGTCATGCAGATGGTACTCAGGAGGGGCTCACTGTTGGCTGCAAGGAGGCTGTTGAGCACATCTTCAACGAAAGAGGGCACAGGGGATTGGCCAGTAATCTGCCAGCATTTCTGAAATTCCCAGATAACTACCAGGACTACCTCATTAAATCCGCTCGCAAGTCAGATGCTCGTCAAGCATGGACAAAGTGGATCTTCCGTGAGAAATTCCAGAAGAAGAGAGTCCTAGCATCTGACCCTCAGTGGATAGAGTTTCAGCAACAGGCTTCTGTCGAAAACCAGGCTTCTGACGAAGTTCCTCAAGCTTCTGACGAAGGTCCTCAAGCATCTGACGAAATATCGGAGCCTGCGGACGAAGGTCCTCAGCTTTCTGATGAATGAAAAAAAAAAGTTGCGGCAGCTGTGACAGTCTGTCAGCGATGACACGTAGAGCAGGCTAGTTTCCTGGCTGGATTCAGTTTGTAGGTGAAGGTCTGGGCCTTTTTCAGAGATGGCTTGAAGTGTGACAGCTCACCTGTCTCCTTGTCGCTGAAGATGGAGTGGTACAGATCAACTGCCCTCTGTACACCTACGATAAGTCCCGTTTGGTCTCCTTGAGGGTTAGGCTGTCGTATATGGTCTCGAGCAGGGCACGTCCACACTTTGAGCTGAAGTATAGCAACCGGGTATTGTGGCGGATGTCCGGTGAGATCTCGCTAGTGTGCCTCTGAAAGAGGATGAAGACAGTTATCTTTGTGTACCAGATGCGCCTGGTGATGTTGCTGAGGTAGGTGACTGTCTTCTGGTCCACTGCAGGGTCATCGATAATTAGAACAAGTGGTTCTGTTAGTAGGGCTGCCAGCAGCTACTCCATCAGTGCTTGCAGGTTCTGCGCCCTGGTGATTGGGCCATTGTACCATTGATCGTCACCTCAGCGGTGGAGTCAGACACCAGAAGGATGTATTGAGAGTGTAGATGTTCGGCCAGGAGAGCCCGCAGCAAGATGTTTTTCCCGTGTCCTGATGGGTCAATGATCAGCACCACCTGGCCAGCATCGGCCGGCCTACTGTCGAATGGTACAGACATGCGTGCAGAGGATGGTTAGCACTTGGTCGGCGGTAGCCTCGTCTACATCTAAAAAAAGGATGGCGAGATGATGATGATGATGATGATGGTGCTGTGGATGATGATGATGATGATGATGATGATGATGGAGAGGTGGAAGAAGAGGGCGAGGAAGAGGAGGAGGATGATGGTGTAGCGGTGGCAGTCCTGGCGCTGGTAGTGATGATAATGATAATGATGACGATGACGATGATGATGATGACGATTTTTAGCTTGGCTGGCCTGAAAAGCCATGTGAGCTTATGTCGTGTCGAACGTCCGTCATGTGTCCGTCGTCCGTCCATCAAGTTTTCCTTTAAACGACTTCTCAAGAAACGATGGGCCATCTTGGATTTCGGCCAATTTTTAGAAATGTCTTTAAAGATCTTCTTCTCCAAAACCGAACGTGATTGACCAGATGGTTCAGCGGCCATTTTGGATGACCTAGTTTTCGCAAAAACGACTTCTTTCCCAGAACCGCTGAAGCGATCAGGCCGAAATTTGTGATATATAATTAGCGACTAAGGACCATTAACGTTTGTTCAAGAGAAGTTGATTCATCAAAAAACATGACCGCGCTGGACCAATCAGAAGATAGTGTGTTTGGCAGCCATATTGGATTTTTTTATTTGATGGATTTTGAGGCCGAAATTCGGTTTATATAGGTTTTTGGGTATTCTGATCTCAAATTTGCAATTTTCGAAACTATTGGATAAACGGTTTGGCAGCCATCTTAGATAATTTTCCCGCCAAAAGCTCCCATACTAAAGCAATGGGAAATTTAAAATGTCTTCTCGAGAACTACTGGGTCGATTTGAATTATATTTGGCATGAAGCATCCCTATGGCATAGAGATTTCATTTTGTTCAAACGAAGCCGATCGGCCAATTTGGCCGGTGGCCATCTTGGATTTCGGCCGATTTTTAGAAATGTCTTTAAAAATCTTCTTCAAAACCGTTTGAGGGATCAATTCAAACCTCATGTAATATGATCTAGGGCAAGAGCTCACTCAAGTTTGTTCAATGGAACTTGATTGACCAAATGGTTCAGCGGCCATCTTGGATGCCCTCGTTTTCGCAAAAACAATTTCTTCCCCAGAACTTCCCCAGAAATTTGTGATATATGATTAGGGACTAAGGGCCATTAAAATTTGTTCAAGAGAAGTTGATCCATCAAAAAAAGCTGGCCACTATGGGCCTATCAATATATAGCGTGTTTGGCGGCCATATTGGATTTTTTTTATTTGATTGATTTTGAGACCGAAATTAGTTTTGTCTATGTTTGTGCATATTGTGATTTCAAAATTGCCATTTTCGAGACTGTCGGATAAACGATTTAGCGACCATCTTGGATCATTTACCCGCCAAAATCTCCCATACTCAAGCAATGGGAAATTTAAAATGTATAGTCGTGATATCTTGGATTTTGGGCGATTTTTAGAAATGTCTTTAAAGATCTTATCCAAAATCGTTTGGGGGATCAATTCAAAACGCATGAAATATCATCTAGGACAAGAGCTGCACCAAGTTTGTTCAAGGGAACTTGATTAGCCAAATGGGTTGGCGGCCATCTTGGATGACCTATTTTTTGACAAAACAACTCCAGAACCACTGAGCGGAAATTTGGGAGATATGATTAGGCACTGAGTGCCAGTAAAGTTTGTTCAAGGGAAAGAGCTTAGTCAGAAACATGGCAGAATGGACCAATCAAAGTGTAGCGTGTTTGGCGGCCATATTGGACTTGCAAAAATGTCCACAAACTCGTTTAAAAGACTACTCCTAAACCACCCACCACAATTTTAACAAAAATGCACAGTGCTCCAGGTGAGCAACACAGGCCCCTTGGGCCTCTTGTTTATGTTATTATTGGGAGGGTGCAATGATAATGGCGGAAAATTATTCAATTTAGAATGTTGTTTCCCGTTTTCGAAATCTTAAAATAATCTTTATATTTATTTCTCCATAACCGACCATCTGACACCTGCATCTTTAATTGTTTGAAACGATCGACACAAAATATTAGTTGTCTCTATTTCTGCCCAAGCATGATAACCACACCACTCCTTGGCGCGTACGTGCGTGCGTGCGCGCGCGCGCGTGTGTGTGTCAGTCCGCATCTGTATAAAAAAACTGCTGGTCCGGTTCGGCTCATCTTTAACACGAGGAAGGACATTGCCGTGCAGCAGGATTCCCAGACTTTGGCCGTGATCCGGATAAAAAGCCCGGAGCCATATCAGATCAAATTCTGGATAGATACATATCTTGAAAATTACTGATACGATTTTGCTCAAATTTTAACGCAACAACGTGTGAGACCATACACTAGGATTCCACAACTTTTGGCGTGTTCTGTAAAAATCAGAGAAATCTGACAAAAATCTGGATAATTCAAAAACACTTCTTACAATCTAACCAAAAAATGGGAGGGGGGGGGGGTTGGAGGGAGGGGGCGAGGGTATGAAATCTCCGATTGCTCTTGTTGTAAGCTGTAGTCCGCCCTTGCTCCAACCCAAACCCTCCATCCATCTATCCATCCATTTATCCATGCCGATAAAAACAGATCATGATCGGATCAAATGCTAGATCTATTGCTGTTATTGTTGTTTGCATGCCCTTCACTCATTTGTATATTGGCCAAGACTGCTTTGTTTGATAAAGGCTGTAGTAATATATAGGTCTATAATATAAAACATTTAGGTATTTCCGATGACGACGTGCCATTCTTATCCTACTTCAACATCTGCACGGTTTTAAGACAATTGCACCGTCTGATAAAATTACTATTGTCGGACTACTGGGTTGTCGGACTACTGGATTTGTAAATTTTCTGTTTGTCGGACTGTTGGGCTGTCTGACTACTGGGTATAATTATCGGACTATTGGGATGTCGGCCAAGTGAGCTATTGGACTATTGAGTAAATGTGTCGAACTATTGGACTGTCAGACTAATCGGTTGTCGAACTAGTGTGTAAAATTGTCGGACTATTGTTTTGTCGGACTACTGGGCTGTGAACAGCTATAAAACAATCTTGGCAGAAACCTCCATGATACAGTTCGTGGGGTGGGATGTGGTGGGGGTGGGGGTGGGGGTGTGGGCAGGGGAGCAATGCCAACATGGCCGTGAATAGTCACGGCAGTGGTTAAATTCTTTTATTCAGTTTGTTTGATATATAATCTAATCTACTAACTAATTTTCAGGGTCCATTTACCTAGGGAGGGCTCTTGAGACGACCAACAAAACTGCTCAAAAGATGGCTGACACAGATGAGAAGAGAATTGGAGACCATTGAAATACCATCAGATTTGCAGCCAGCATTTCACATCTGCATGCTTTGAAGGCGGAGCTAGGGAATGTAGAAGACTGACTTGTGATGCAGTCCCGACTCTGTTTGACTTTCCAGTTCATCTTAAACAGGTTTCACCCCTTAATAATTCAATGAATATATATAACTTGTATTATTTCGCAACGTTTTGTTGATACTTTTTGTCTCACCTTTGAAGCAGACGCGAAGCATAGGTATCACTTTTCCTATTTCCGTTAAGTTTCACGTTTAGGACTTTGGTTTGGCTTTTATTTCGGGATTGGTTAAGCTTACATCGGAATTAGCAATGAATACTTGCATTTGTGTACTGTCAGGAATCACTGTGAGAGTTAAGTAGTTCGGTCTAGGCCACTGTGACCGTGATACAAAACCTGGGTCTTTAGTCGTTACGTTTTTTGCATTTAACATTAACCCTTTAACACTCACGCCAAAACTTCCTCTGTAATGTACTGGCCTTCAGAGTTGTCCATTTGCACACGAAAACAAGGTTATTTTTTATATTGAAAGTTTGTCACACAGGAGTGGTTGGCTCGATAACATCTAACCAGACATTCCACTTATAAATTTTCAAAAAATAATGATTAATCTCTTGGTCTGCATATGGACGTTTTCTATGACAATATTGACAATTTGATGATATTAAATTTGCATATATGGTTGCCTATGATGCTAGTCCATCCCATTTATGGCAATTTTAGCATGAATGAGAAAGCACGGGAAATCCAGATTGCAGTTTAAGACCCCTAAATTACGGATGTGGTCACTGAAACATAAAAAATTTAGATGCCATGAGAAACACTTATCCTTACCTCGAGTTCTGTGTGTGCACTCGCTACAAAACTTAATGTTATCTTTAAGGAGATGATTAATTTAATGGTCAAGTGCTGGCTGAACTCGATACGGATATTAGCATTCGAGCATCTTCTATATATATATGCTTATTATAGTGTCATCAACATGGCATATTGCAACCAGAATAAGTCCTCTATTTATTATAACAAATGAATTTGATGGGAGCTGTGATGTTTATAGACTGTAAGGACAGATATGACATTTAATTCCAAGGAACACATGTTAACTCTTTTTCAGGCTTTCATGATTTTCAGCTGTCTTTGAGGCTTAACATTAACTTTGATAAGTTACTAGGTGCTGAGCAGGTATAGTGATCAGTAAATTCTACAAGCCCTAGTGACTACAAGCCATGCTTGAACTTTAGCAATTCTACTCTAAGCTTATTCAGTTTGCTTTTATATTATAACTGGATAAATTGTAAATTTTAGGACAGTGCTGCTGAAAACTGTTTCTGCTATGATGCAGCACTGTTTTAAAAAACATTCCATTTTCCTATCATATTCCACATTAAAAAACATTCAAAAACTTGATCTAGGGAGAGTTGAAGCGAGTTTATTCAAAAGAAGCTGATTAGTTGGATTGCTTGGTGGCCATCCTGGATGGCTGAGTTTTCGCAAAAATTATTTCTACAAAACCGCTGCACTGATCAGGCCAAAATCTGGGAAATGTAATTTAAGTGCTAACATGACTACGGGTTTGGTGGCCATCTTGAATTCTTTCCCGCCAAAACTCATATAGGAAAACAATTGGAAACTTTAAATGTCTTCTCAGGAATGACGTGATTGATTTCAACAAAATATGTCAGGACACATCAAACTCTACATAACACTAAGCACAGGTAGCTTATTTTTTCTTATGCATTAATAGGTAAGTACTAATCTTCCTGACACGTTGAATGACAGGGTTTATATAAAATCCAACTTTTTGCATAAATTATATTCCGCTTTGACGTGTATGTGTTAGTATGGGATTGTTGCCTTAAATGTCTGATTTGCATGTAATGTGCATACTCACACCAGAATGCTTGAAAATAAAATTGTTGAAAAAAATTAAATTGTATACTTTTAGAAGCTCAAATTATGTGACTAGATGTAATGGAACAAAATAAATCTTAGCCATCATGATGATTTCATTCCGTATATATACACCTGTGCAAAAGTTAAGCACCACCCTATTTTTACGCACATGCGAGGGTATATTCATGTGCTATGAAGAAAGCAATAGCATAAACATTTATGTACCCATCCATCTTAGTGCAAGAGGTAATAATGCAACTAGAGGAATGCTGATTATGAGGGTGGGGAAACACTGTATGTTTTTGTTTGAACTTGAAAACGAGGCCTGAATATGGTTACGTTGACACAACTGACAACTATTGCCCTACAGTTGACACACGTGGCTAGATTGTCATTAATGGTGTCTGAAAACGAAGTTTAACATCTGTGCACGAGTTTGAGACTATCATTATTAATACCGGGTATATCCACCTTGTGCCTGGATGACGGCCTGGACACGACGTCTCATGCTGGTCACCAACCGACTGATACGCCATTGTGGTATTCGTTGCCATTCAAGATGGAGTGCGTCTGTTAATTCCTGTAGGTTCTGCACAGGAGGATCCCTCCTTCTCACCATGTTTCCCAGAATGTCCCAGATATGCTCAATAGGGTTCATGTCAGGGCTCCTTGCTGGCCATGGTAGGGTTTCGATGGCATTCTGGCGGAGGTATTCATGCACAGCTCTAGCACGATGTGGTCGGGCGTTGTCATCCATGAATATAGGGTGGGTTCCAGGTGCATGATTTACAAAATGAGGGACCACAACTCTATCCAGTATGGAATCTTGATATCTTTGTCCATTTAGTGTTCCAGGTACAGTCAACAGATCCAGCTTACAATCAAATGAGATGCACACCCATATCATAACGGAACCTCCACCAAATGGAACTTCTTCCATGATGTTACGTTTGTCGTACGCCGTGCGTCTGGACCTCCATACACGAGTTCGACCATCTGTGGCATGAAGCAGGAACCGACTTTCATCGGACCAGTGTACCCGTCTCCAGGATCTCATGTTCCAGTGTCTTCTTTCGTTGCACCACCTCAGACGCTCCTCTTTGTGGTGTGCAGTGAGGAGAGGACGTCTGACAGGTCTCCTAGCTTTCATGCCAGCAGCATACAGTCTCCTTTTGACGGTAGACATTGACACTCTATTGCGTGTTTCCCATTGCTGGCTGAGCACTCTGCTGTTGGTGAATGGAGATCTCCTAACACAAGGCGTACTAGGGCTCGATCATCACGGGCAGTAGTCTTCTTCGGTCTTCCAGATCTAGGCCTGTCCTTCACCTCGTTAGTTTGCCCATGTTTTGCAATCAAACGACTGATTACAGTATGGTTAATGTTCAGCTGTCTGCCAATCTCTCTGCATGACATACCAGTGGTATGCATGCCTATGATTTGCCATTTCACACGATCACTTAACCTTCGTCTTGCCATAGCGGTTCACAATCAAGAGATAATTCTCTCTGTACAAATAAACCACGGTCATGAACACAAAATTCCTAATCTTGTCGCCTAAATCTGTATGTAATGTTCTACACCTCAAACTGGACTTTTACATAACTGAACACGTATGCTGTTTCCCGCCACGCACGGACATCAAGCGGCGTGAAGTCATGCATGCATGTGCATTTCGTACTTGGAATTATGTCAGCTAACGCGGGGACAAAAAGTATGGCAGCCTAGTTGTACCATCATGTTTCTACGTTCTATTGTTTTTGCTGGTGCTTAACTTTTGCACAGGTGTATAGATAAATATTTTTAGTCGTGAATTTGAATTAGCGACTATTGTATGTAATTAAATTTCACAACTTAAAAAAATTATATTAAGTTATCTGAAATTAAATCATGTGTTAAGATTTATATCAATACATTATATCTATGTACACAATTTAAGTATTTTTGAAACCTTACCACTGGAATGACTGGCTCGATAAGACGATAACCGAGCCTGTCATTACAGTTGTAAAATCTCAAAAATATTCTGTTGGTCTGCAACTGGACTGAAATCTGAAGACTGAACTGGACTCATATCTTGTAGCGCGTGCATTACATCTACTAGGTGCTTGATAGTCGCAGCTCGTCTCTCCCAAGGGGCATTGGCTGTAGTGGTTCAAGTTACACAAGACATTCTCTCATGTTTCTTTCTCATCTCTCCTCTCTAGTTGTAATGTAAAATGAAAATGACAGCCACGCCACAATGTACACATCAATTCTTCAATTGATACATTTTGTACAAATAAATGAACCATAACGAGGGATGAAATGCTAAATTAGTTATGGAAAAAGTCTGGAATTTCTGCAGAAGGCATACAATATGAACATCATTCTCGTGAGGAAAGCAGTCATATTTAAATGTTGTGTTTTACTGATGTCTCATTATGCTATGATGAGTAAGTAAGTAAGTAGACTTATTGTCATCATTGGCATTGTGTGAATGAATTGTCTGTTATATTTCAGGTGTTACATGAGAGAAAATTACCAGCAGTGAGAGAACTCTTGCATATTTCCAGCACATCAAAGGGTGAAGATCCACCAAGTGAACCAGGATGTTTCTATTGACCATAATTATTTTAGTGATTTAAGTCTCCGTAAGTTAAAGCGCAAATATAAAGACATTCTCGATGAAAAGGAAAAATCCTTAAAGCACTATCAAAATACATTAGCGACATCCAGAAAGCGAATTAAGAGGCAAAAAACACTATTAATATTATGAAGGAGGTTTTCACAGAACTTAAAGAGAAAAATCTTCTAAATGAAAATGGATTGGTAGTTTTAGAAAATTATTTTTCTAGTGTAAGCCTTGATTTGTTTAAGAAACAGCGTCTGGCTGACAAAGGTCACGATAGCGAAACACTGCAATCATTTGCCTTAACGTTGAACTTTTATTCACCCAAAGCATACAGCTATGTACGTGATGCATTGAAATTCTGCCTTCCACACCCAAGCACTCTTAGAACATGGTATTCGACGGTTGACGGTTCACCAGGGTTTACAGAGGCATTCAATGCAACTAAACATCCGCCGCAGCCGATGCAGTTAACTTTTTCTGAATTTTTGGTTTAAAAAACAATGGTGGATTAACAGTGCCGTCACCGGACGTTGTTAAAATTTGCAACATAACTGAAAAGTGCATATAAGAGGGTTCATTGTCAATGGTAGGCCGGATAGCTCACGAAATCTGTTACTACAAGTACAATGCAACTATTGTCATGTCTTCCATTAGAACAGTTATTTTCCTCCCTTAGTGAGCATTTATATGATTTTGAGTTTCCTGAAAGTCATGTGATGTCGCTAATTAAATTAATCATAAAGGAATACACTTTAGTGAAGCACCTTCATGTTGGCCGGCTATGCACAGAAGGTATCAAAGGTTGTAATGTCAGAAGCAAATTGACCAAATCAATTCTGTTTCAAGGTCAGTAATATGGCATGATAATGATGTACGATCACCTTTGGCCATTTAGTGGTCAACCGAGCCACCGACAGGCTCTGCAGTGGTCTTGGACAATGTCCATTCGCAGGTCAACAGGCCATTTTTTTTAATTTACCACTCAGAGGACTGGCTCGGTAACAGAATCAGTCATTCTAGTTCTAAATTTTCAAAAATAGTCTTGCCCGCCGAATGGACACTGATTCAGCAAAACTTGCTTTTTTGACCATTTAATGGGCAAAATGATTATTGGCTTTCATTGCTCTTAGAACTTATAAATCTTCCACATGTGAAACTGTTTTGCTTTTTGAATTGGTTATGCCAAAATATGTTGCTGTTCTCGATAGCAACAGCTTTCTGTTACCTCTGTAATATATCTCCCAATGTGAAAATAAATCAACTTGATTGTGGAGTAATTATCACTTTCAAGCTGGGGTGATTCAATTTCAAATCATGCAGATAAGCTGCGGAATATTTTGAAACTGTTTTGGACTGGACGCCTTAGTTTTGTGCTAATATAAATGCCCAAAAACTATCTTTCAGTTCTGTATAGATCTATCTTACCGTTAATTGAATTTACTTTGTATAATGTCTGTATAATACTTGTAGATTATTCCACAATAGTGCTGAAATTATTGCCAAATTAAGGACACCCGCAATGATAATGATATAGCGACTGAATGATATAATGATACTGCAATTATTTATATTATATTGCTACATCTATGATGGCTCAATTCTACAAAATGACAATGATATAAAGATAATATGTTTGTAATAAGAATAATATTGGTGTTAAAATGAAATAAGTTGGATAATGTTAAAGTTATAATAATCATAATAACATATTTTTATAATGCCATAATGTTGATAGTGATATGACGGTAATACTGATGATGATGATGACGATAATCAAAATGATAATAATAATCAAGGTAGCCAGTGCTGGTGACGGTACTAGTGATTGTAATAATGATGATAATAATATTTGTAATAATATATATGTACATAGTTATTTGTAAATATTGTACATTTGTGTAAAATGTGACCTGGATTTGTAAATAAATTGAATTTGTTACCATTTCCCTGTAGGGGGAAGAGGGTACTTTTATCCGCACACGTCTGTATCTAAAAAAACTGCCGTACACGATGATTTCCAGAATTCGGCCGTGATCCGGTTAAAAGAATCTGGAACGGATCGGATCTAATTATGGATCTATGAATATCTCAGAAACTACTGGTCCAGTATGGCCCACGTTTCAACACAAGAAAGCATGTGACCATACACTAGGATTCCACAACTTTCGGCACAATCCGAAAAAATACAGAAAATCTCATAACATCCTGATAATCAGAAAACTTTGTGCATGGTGAGAAAATCGAGTGGGAAAAAGGTCTGCAACCTCTGATTGTAATTGTACAAATGGTATGATTATAATGATATGATGATATAACAATAGAGTGACAATGATGATAAAGAGCTATGCTTCATAATTCAATTTCAAAATAAGCATACGGGTAGGCTGTTGGATATTTTGAAATCAATCTGACTTGAAGCCGCCCATAGACAACGGCAGTTAATGCTTTGATGGTAAAGATTTGTCCAAAAAGTGTTTATTAAAGTTTTGCTTAAGTAGTGATTGCCTATTCGTTGGCTGTCTTTTTACTTTTACCATGGGAACGACTGGATTTGTAATCGAGCCAGTCATTCCAGTGATAAAATTTCAAATATATTTGTTTCTTGTCCTTCAAATCGACATTCCTCTAGACCACTGTAGAGACCGATTTTTGTCTGGCATGACGATTAAAGGGTTAAAATAATATTTGTTATCATTGTCCTGTAGTATGTTAGTATCTCTATTTCACAATGAAGCTACTGTGTATTTTTGTAAATATGCATCTAATTTATCATGTTATTATTTCTAATAAATCTAGATTAATTTATCTGATTCATTTGTTTGTTACTAAGATATATTTACCCATTTCACACCAAGATTAAGTATCATTTTTATACCCCGTCAAGTATTTTGTGATGGCGCCATCCGGGCGGGTGGCAGAGTGGTTTCTGGATGATAACTCTGGTTACTATTTATCGGATCGCTTTGAAACTCTTCATAGGCTGTTTGGACTACTCTGGGGAACAGACCTATCGAAATGGAGGAATCCAGTTTATGGATCAATCACATGACGTTATAATCAACTATGTCACATATAGCTTGACGTCACAATCCAGTGTCATAATCAATTCTCTTCATTGATGGCAATGCACGTCCACACCGGGGAAGAGAATTTTGTGAACTAACTCTCCAGATCTCAATTCCATAGAACATTTGTGAGATCAGTTGAAGCGAGCGGTTTACAGTAGAGTGAGCGATGTCACTGCTGGGTGGCATGCAGCATGTGTTACAAGAGGAGTGGGTGGCTATCCCGCAACATCGTGTCACTCGACTCACCAACCCTATGAGAGCTCGGTGTCGTAATGTGTTACAGCGAAATGCTGGATACACATGTTATTAACGCAGTTAATCTGTGATCAAGTGACGTGCTGTATGTTTGTTATGATTTGACTGAACGCTCAATGAAATCTCTGTTTTGTGGTTACTAATTATGACACGAATTGAGTGAATAAAATTGGTTTTTGCAATTTTTGAAATGGGTCAGTTTTGCATTCAAGGAATGCTCATTAACACAGAGAATCAACTTGCCGTGCATGAGGATTTCCAGGCATGTGGAGCCGAGTAAAAAATGGGTCCAGATCGGATCAAAATCGGAATCTATGGATATCTTGTAAACTGCTGGTCCAATTTGATTCACAGTTTAACACTTAGGATTCTACAACTTTTGGCATGGTCTGAAAAAATCAAAAATCAAAAAATATCTGGAAAATCTGAAAACTGTATGTGACAAAGAATGGGAGAACGAGGGTCTGCAATCTGATTTCTCTCGTTTATCAGGTTATTATTTTTAATAAATCTCTAAATTTTTCTGATCTATTTGTTTGTTCCTAAGATATATTTACCCATAGCAGCCATGCATACCAAGATTAAGCACCATTTTACCACTTTATTATGCTAAATATTTTGAAATTAAAATGATGAAAACAAAACGTTCCATAGTTATTGGGGAAAATTAGAATTTTCACCAATACAGTGATTTCCTTGGTTAATCTGTATGTTTGTCTGTCGGCTTCCAGCCTTGGTTAAGTTCTCGGTAATGGTTTAAAGCGCTGCATATATTGTCTTATACGGGGCCTATCAGTTAATCCTATTGAAACTAAATTCGAACACATGGTTACCTTATTGAAACTAAATTTGGACACATGGTTACCCAAAGGTAGTGCAATGAAAGTGAGGTCACTGGGTCAATGTCATCGTGACCTTGAGCAATATTCAAGTTTTTCAAGTTAGGTTTTCCGTTAATTTTTCTGTAAATTAACTACTTTGCGTCTGTCTTTACCTCAGGATTTCTTCACCCTATTGCAATCAAATTTGGACACATGTTAATACCTATATCAAGAGAATGCATAATATCTTGGTTTGGCAAGTTTGATGATGTATCCAGTCCTCAATCATGTTGTCTGTAATCATAGCTTTATTCATGAATACTCATTATTCCCTTCCAAGACCCCCTGAAAGCTTGAGAATTTTACTGATCAGCTTAGCCTGGACGCAGAAGACCGGGCAGCCATTTCCCACATTTGCCCATGATTGTTGCTTTTTGGAGGGGGTTGGTGGTGGTGGATTGAAGTGGCCACAATAGGAATAGGGCCTAATATATTTATCACAATTGTTGGGGGCGACTGTTCTGCCGATTATATTTTAAAATATCAGAAGTCATTTTGAAAACAATTTGACTAAATGTTACTTTCTAGCAAACGTTGTAATACTCGTTGACATTTCAAGGTGGCTAAATATAGAACTGGTAGAATATTTTTGAAAACTGACTCTCTCAGACATCTAAAGTTTCCAATCTCGGTTTTAAAGTAAGCTGATTTCTCTCTACCATTTAACACATGTTTACTTATGTTGATAATATGCCTATATAATTGGAGGTACGGTAAATACGAAGATTGTTAACCATTTTGAAAATGATTTCGCTGATTCAGGTACAAATATCACTGACAATCGGGGATTATTTAAAACATACGTCCATCTAAATAATTAAAATTATGTTCCAATTTTAATTTTTTAAACGCATTAGTTTTTACTCAACAGTGGTTTGTTTGTTGACTACTTAGACACGGTACAGAGCAACAACAGTAATGAATATTGCTGACTATTTTGAAAAGAATTTCGTTGAAATGAGGGGTCTACTTGACAAAATTTACTGTTAAGATGCCTGAAAATCGGGGATTATTTTTAAAAAAAAGACCCTTCTATATATGTTGCAAATTTTATTTTAAAATCTCAAGTAATTTTGACACAACAGCGGTTTTAGACACGGCATATAGCAACAACAGTAATGAATATTAACTGACTATTTTGAAAGGGATTTCGTTGAAATACTTGACCGATATGTCTGAAAATCGGTGATTATTTAAAACATGCACCCTTCTACATATGTTCCAAATTCTATTTAAAAATCTCGAGTAGTTTTTACGCAATAAGGGTTTGTTTGTATACATAGTGCCGCTAGTCGCTCTTTTGCCATACTAACAACAAAAACCTGGCCTGGCTGAGCGCTAGACGTCAAGTGTAATAGTGGAGTATAGGGCGCGCTTTCTCTAGTCAATACCTCTATGGGGTACCAAGTGAGACTGAAGAGTTATCTTCTCTTGGATTCAAGATTCAAGATTATTTATTTTCATATAACACATAGATTTTAGATTTACACAACAGGCAGTCCACCAAAGGCTAAGCCTATACAGCGGTGGACCCCTTACATTTAACATATAATAAACATATAATTCAGTAATAGTTGGATCATGGGTGAAGATAATATAATATTTACATGTATACATTTAAGACAATAGACAATTAACACGCACGCACGCACGCACGCACGCACGCACGCACGCACGCACGCACGCACGCACGCACACACACACACACATGGGAATGGGGAAAACACATGCATATCTTGTTTACATTATTATTATTAATATTATTATTATTATTATTATTATTATTATTATTATTATTATTATTATTTTTATTATTGTCATATATAATACGGCCTAATTTGTATCAACATTTCTTGGTGCAGCATTATTATTATTATTATTATTATTATTATTATTATTATTATTATACACAATTGCATCATCCACATCAACAATTAGAGAGACGAGAGTGGCGCCCTCTGTTTGTTTGACTAAATAGCTTATTCGACTTTAGCCTATTTCATTTGGCGTAGTTGTCTGTTCTGTTTGTCATTGATGTCTGTTCTGTTTGCCATTGATGTCTGTTCTGCTTTTCATTATTGTCCGTTCTGTTTGTCGTAGTTGTGTGTTCTGTTTATCATTGATGTCTGTTCTGTTTATCGTAGTTGTCAGTCCTGTTTGTCGTAGTTGTCTGTTGTGTTTGTCGTAGTTGTCTTTTCTGTTTATCGTAGTTGTCTGTTCTGTTTGTCATTGATGTCTGTTCTGTTTGTCATTGATGTCTGTTCTGTTTGTCGTAGTAGCTGTTCTGATGGTCATAGTTGTCTGTTCTGTTTGACAATAATCTATTCTGTTTGCCAATAGCCTGTTCTGTTTGATAATAGTCTCTTCTGTTTGACACATAAGTCTATTCTGTTTGATAATAGCCTGTTCTGTTTGACACATTAGTCTGTTCTGTTTGGCATTAGTCTGTTCTGTTTGACGGCGTTGCCTGGATTGTTTGGTATTTCTTTCTGGTCCATTTGGAATTAGCCTGTTCCATTTGCGTTTTGTATTTTTGGCGGTGATGGCCTTCCATACAAGCGAAGATGAAGCTACACAATCAGTTTACCTCTAGTAGTGACAGATTCGTTTATCATCAGTTGAGAATCGATAAGAACAGCTAATAAATTGGCGAGAATTGATATTGTGAGAAACTAACAGACAGACCAACTTTCGATGGTCCCCAAAATTTCCAATGTGAATGACGTGGAAAACAGTCTCTGACATTTGTGCCACAATAACTCTATTTGTGTCTTGCATGAAATTGTGTTGAAACATTGTATACATTTGGGTAGGTTATTTGTCAAATGACAATATATCTCACCTTCCGGAGGGGTTATTTGAGTTTTAGCTGTCTGCCTGCTGAATTTCTGCGGACTACTTTTACCAATACGTTTAAGTTTTGATCTAGTAAATATTTTGAAAACAATTTGACTAACAGTTTTTGGTGGCTAAGCCACTAACAATTTTCAGGCAAATTGTTTTCAAAATATTCAGTATGTCTAGAGATATTGCTCATTGAAATTATTGTCTGATGACAATACAACTTCTTAATTTATCTTCTCAGTCCCAGATTCAGATTTCTTTATTTCACTCAGGCCGTTATTAAATGGCATATGAGGATACAGGTTTTTTAGTAGTAGTAGTAGTAGTAGTAGTAGTAGTTGTAGTAGTAGTAGTAGTAGTAGTAGTAGTAGTTGTAGTAGTAGTAGTAGTAGTAGTAGTAGTAGTTGTAGTTGTAGTAGTAGTAGTAGTAGTAGTAGTAGTAGTAGTAGTAGTTGTAGTAGTAGTAGTAGTAGTAGTAGTAGTAGTTGTAGTAGTAGTAGTAGTAGTAGTAGTAGTAGTTGTAGTAGTAGTAGTAGTAGTAGTAGTAGTAGTAGTAGTAGTAGTTGTAGTAGTAGTAGTAGTAGTAGTAGTAGTTGTAGTAGTAGTAGTAGGGGTTGTTATTGTTGTTTTTGTTGTTGTTCTTGTTGTTGTTGTTGTTCTTGTTGTTGTTGTTGGACGTAATGATTGGGGTGGTCATCTTGTTGTTGTTGTTGTTGTTGTTGCTGTTGATGTTGTTGATGTTGCTTTTTTGCTTTTCTCTTTGACAGTCTTAATTATATACACAGCCTGTTTAGTATTGGTTTGTTACATATTGCAAATAGGCGTTTTTTCAGTTATTTTCTCTTATATAGTAGAGGGGTAAATATCGTTGCCTTTCATTTATGTATTTTTCGCAATAGAAGAGAAAATGAGTTTCATCTTCTATGATGTTAAATATACCACAAAGGCGCCCAATACGTTTGATTCCCACCCACCATATATAATTGAAAATATCATGCATATATCATAAACAGTATATAATCAGTAAATAACGCCATCCGCCTATAGTTGTACAGCCTCATGACACGATAGTAAATGATAGATAATAGATAATATATGAATGATGACTGATGGTATTTGTCTAGGGTATAAGAAGAGGAACAATACAATTCACACACGACAGTCTTTGCTTCAGTATGGGAAAGATTTACACATAATTGAATGCACCATAAATGCACACCAAACCCACGATAGAATGCATCTACTGATCTGCACTCAACTACTTATCATTTACATTAACATTCGGGTTAACCAATACCTTCCTCGATACGCACTCACCATTTGGCGGATACGAGTACTGTAACGACAACTCACATGTGATAAATAATGATGATCTCAGTAGTGTGAGACAAATGAGACATCCAGAATCTGCAATTCTATGCGTGCCAGAACCGAGGATGATACAACATCTTCATGATGGGAATATTGGCCCATTCTGTTAGCTTCATTGGCAGGTCGGTCGGTGCTAAACTTCCGAAATGTCCTGTGCGACAAAAATTGCTTCAGTCCAGTCATATCCTTGGCCTGATTCCTGGTGCAATAACTTCTCGTTGGAATATAAATTACATTTATAAATTACCAGTATAATAATTGCTATTATTATGATTGCGGATACAGCATATATGATGGTTGCTCTAGTACCGATAAGATCGAAACTGGTCATGTCTACAGCCAATTCAGATAATTGTGCTAGAGGTACATATTTCACTTTCTGCAAATGGTGCCACTTCTCCATTTTCAAACTTTTCACAACAGACGATTGTCTCAGAATATCAGCTATGTCTACAGTGGACATATTCAATGTCGGGTTGACTTTTTCATACCTATGTTCATAAGCCTTGATCGGACGAAAATGCCATACCTCACCACTGTAAGGCAATTTCACTGGATCTAGCACATATACACAATTCTTTTGCACACATTCTTCCGTTACTTTGTAAATTCTCCTTTAAATAACTTACTAGAAGTATCATTAAATTGCGATAACTTGATCTTGCACATTGGATCAGCCGTATTCGTTAGCATACTAACGATACGTGGAATATGGCTCGACTCAACTTGCAAGTTGCCCTCGCAAACTCTGGGTTCATTTCCTCGGTATGTTGATGGGACGAAATGCCATCCTGTCTGGGTATCGAGACCTATGCTCACTCTGGACATGACTACCTGTATATAGTGACCAAGTTCATTTAACGGCACCGACCATGAATGCATGCCGTGTTCAACATAATTCCATCCATCAATAAGTGGCAATGTAGATTTTCTGGGTCCTTCCAAAGTGGATAAACAATTACGTTATCATAATACCATTGATATGGTTGGATAAGTTTAACTCCGACATCAATGTGATGACCAACATCGGTTAAGTCAGAGGACCAAATAATTCCTCGGTAAATCTTCCAAGTTCAAAAGAAGCTGTTCTTTGGCAAAATGTCATTAATGTTCGACGGTATGCATAGGCTACTCCTACAATCGCATTGACCACCTGTCCAATTCAGATTAATGTAAACAGGTATCATCTCCATTTCATCTAGCTTCAAACAACATCGTCCACAATGATCAATAAGTTCGTTACAGCAGCATTCAAGTTGTTTATCCTAACGGATTTAACACCAATTTCGACATAAACGTGTGACATTAACTGGTTACTGTAATGTCCTAGTTTATTGATCTTTAACATAGATTTCTTAACGATACCTTTCATACCTTCTAAGCTCCAGTCATGGCTACTCCAAATAAAGAAGAAGCTATGTCGTCCACGAAATTTAGAAGTCCACGTCGTTTCCGCGTTAACAATGTTCCACTTGTAGTTGACTTTTCAGATGTCATATCGTCGAATATAGTCATTCTTCATAATAAACTCTTCAGGTCATGGTCTGATAACATTCTTTTAGCATGAGATATCATGATAACACCATGATCTTGATACTCAGCAGACAAGTGACGCCTGGTGTGGCAATGGGCAGTATTATCATCCAGGAGATCCGTCTCATTCAACAAAAATGTGAATAATGATTCCTATCATGGCAAATGGAAATTCTATAGCAAACAAATTGCTCATCGCCCATCGACCAATCAAAAGCGCTGATTTGTGGGTACTTGTTTTTAGTCACCGAAAGAATCAGATGTCTGCACTAGTGAAGATTGTACCGGATCGATGATAGCATGTCAAAAATAGCTGGTCTTACATCAGTTTCCATAGCTGATTCATTCTCATCATGCTGTTCTTCAGTCATCTCTTGATGTGGTCCTCTAACAACTCATTCCTCGCATTAATAACTACTTTGTACTTCAGGCTCTTGACTACGTTTTTCACAAACTGGCTTGCACTGGTTCCTTTCGCCAGAATACGTATCAGTCACAGTCATAGTACATCCAAACACATTTCCAGATCTACTATATGTAGCTTCGAGACATTCAGGACTCTGATTTGGCCAGATCACTGATGATGAACTTGCGCAACTGGTCAATTCAACTTGAATATTTCATATTCAGGATCACTGCATGTTGTCAACTTCATTCTTTCCTCGGCTTTTAGCACCACCAAGTCCCATACTTTGAATTTTACTGCATTCGAGCACTTGTCGATCTGTGCACGGTGATACGCTCTAGACTTCTTGGTATCTGCACGAGCTCACAATAAAGCATTGTTGAGGCTTGTGAGTCTATCACGAAGATCTTGCTGACTGGCCATTGGCAATCTACCATGCATGCCATACGTTGGGTAAAATGGTATACAACCTGTGATTGCATATCGAGTATTTCTATATGCTGTTAGTACAGCACCTAGCTCATCTTCCCATGGTCTGGATTCATTGTTGATACCTTTTTGAACAAGCTCTTTCCAAGTATGGTTGAAACTCCCAGTGCATCCATTTGTCTGAAGATGATAGGGACTCGCACGTCGATGGTCTATTCCGCACTCCTTGTATCTAGCCTCGATCTGTCTTGCACATAATTCTTTCGCTTGATCTGTAACCAGAATCTTCTGGCACATCATGTCTTGCAAGATATTCGTTGAAGAACTTCTCTTCCACATTCAGTGCTATCTTAGCTGGAATAGGGTAAGCCTCAGCCCATGCTGAACAATGATCTGCAATGGTTAGGATGTAAACATTGCCTTTCGTAGATTCAATTAAGGAAACTATCAAATCCATGTCAATCTGACTAGGATATTTTGTCACGGGCATAGGTGTATACTTAGGTCTTGTTGTCATGGCTCAGTTGCCTTAACAGACCAGACAAACATCTAGCATGTGAATGGCATCCTTTCTTAACGTCGACAATACAAAAGAATCTCTAATCAGACTTAGTCTTCTGTAAACCCTGATGACCATCTCTCTCATGTACTTTCCGAGGTACATTTTTTTAAAATCTCGTCAGAAGAACAACATGAGGATACTCTGCATCTAGAGCTGAAGGAGTAAGTGTAGAGCAGCCGACTCCATTATGAATGATTTGGTCTTCTGCTGTTTAAACATGTCTGGAAACTCTTCATGCTGCTCATCGCACAGTGCTTCGAAGTAAATGAATGTACTCGACCATGTTCTGCTGTTTCTCCAGGCTTATTTATTTATAAGCTTAATCAGAATCTGACTTTTGCCATTCGTGTGGTGTATTTTGTGTTCTATGATGTTTATTGGGCGTTCAGAATCACGAATTTTAACAAAATAATCTGCTAAGAACTTGCGTACGTTGTCTGATAATTCAGTGTGTATGCAGCTGCTCTGTTGTGTACTATCAGTATTGTTCATTTCTACTTACAGGTTTTCGTTTCTTTTCACTCACGAATTTACTCATGAATTCTGGTCCCATCGTCCTAATCCTGGGTCTGTGAACCGCTGTAAATTTTGGGAACCATCTGACCTCAGTCGGTCGGTCGTTTCTCACAATATTCATTCCCACCAATTTATAATCTGTTCTTATCGATTCTCAGTTGATGCTAAACTGATTGGTCGCTACTAGAGGTAAACTGATTGTGTAACTGCGTCTATGCTTGGCTCTAATGGTGAACGAAAATGATAGTCGGCTCGCCTTCTTCAAGCGGTAACACTGAAGAATATTTATATTGACTTTCTGGGCCTGTCTAATCTGTCTGATTCATTCAGGTACGGGAATTTGTAGTTTTCATTTGACGACAGCTAAAATAATCAACCCTAAACCTGATTATATACATACTTTTAAAACGATACCATAGATATGAATTTCAAGGCAACATCGCAAACAAATAAAACTGTATACAAGATTTACAGATAATTTCTAAATTATTATATTCAAACAATCAAACCAAAAGTCTATCAAACTTACTAACACGAGCTACCAAATCTGTACTCGTGGAGGAACGGTGGTAAAATCATAACAGTTCCGCTCTGCAGCAGCTTATATTCTTTATTCTTCCCACCAGTTTCTTTCTGAAACTGCTCCCCACAGTACAGTTTCTTAAGAAACTAGGTTTTATTGGTCGGAATTACAACCATCAAATCGGAAATCTTAAGCTATCTGATTGGATCGATTCCCAGCTTTGTGATTGGTCAACATAGATTTTAGTCAATCCACTTCAGTGAGATTTTATCACGAATTTATCTCCATAGTAAACCTATGGGACTGTCTTAAGTGCAGGGTCTATGTGGCTGACATCATCCCAAATGTTGCATATCATTAACTCTCACCTTTGCTAGGCGACAAGCTCAGCTGTCATGTAAGTGGGACGCGTGAAACCATTGTTCTTATGTAATGTTACTGAGTGCAGAATTTAGTATGGCATTGAATGGGAAATTGATCTTGAAACTAGAAGCTATCCTAGAAACAGCCAGACAATTTCTCTAGCGGTACCCAACTCTAAATATTATCATTATTGTTAAACATGTCTGCCATTTACAACAGTGATTCTTATGCCACATATTCCTAAACTGTTCCTGTTATTCTGATACTAAATGTATGAGCTGATTATCGAATCACCAGCGTCTATCAACCTCTGTTATATGACGTCCATGAGCGTTGCTCAAAACTGTTGCTATTGGTCTATATTGATGTATGACGTCCCTAAGCCTTTATTCATGGCGGGCTACTGTGCGCCATGCTCACATCTCTGTGCTACATCATCTCTAACTTCATATCGATTCATGTGCATATCCGACTTGCATGATTCATCATTATAGCTTGCCACGCACAAGCTATTAGACTTTTATTATCATCCCGTTGCCAAGTACGCCTATATCATTATAAGTACACTAAAGCTGTACCCAACTCAATCATAAATACACATAATTACACAATCATACAAGCATGGACAGACCGATGTTGTTCCCTAAAAGATGCTGCTACATCTTATTAGACAAGGCGCTAGTCACCTCGAGATTCTGCGTGCACAAAGGTTAATTATATCAGACGATAAATGAATGCATCAGAGTTGGTTGATCATACCATCTCATCCAAATCCTCAATATGCCGCCGTGGTACCATGTGCGTAAATGAAGTTAATTGCTCAGGACTACGAAATATCGGATACTTAGCATATCTGAGGAATTCATAGCATGCAATTGTAGCATTGTTGTTGGTATCATATTTGATTCTATTGGTCCAGTTATAGGCTGTGCTTGCCGAATCTTCTCTCAAAGTCCCATGCTTTTGATACGTCCTGGGTGGTCTGCCGCTCATTGTATGCCGCGTTATCCATGACATAACATTTTCTGGAAGTGTGGAGTTTATAAACTGGTATATTCTGTTGGTCATTCCATGCGGATCTTCAGCAAGTCGCTCATAAATCACCTCTAACAATCTACCTGGATATTTCTTTTCAAGTAACAGCCTAACATTGATATCGAATGTCAGTCGCGCACACAGCATCTTAAAATCCTCATGACTCAAGAAACAGTCATACTTGCGAGAACACGCAATACCCCTGGGATCACGAAGTAAATGTATAACTCTCAAGTCTGAATTCTGAATTAACAGTTCTTCAACAGAGTCCATCCCTAGCCTAATCGTCTTAATCACCCGTCTTTTGGTCAAACACAAATGCTGTAGATTTTCTAAACACGTTGCTGTATTGTTTATGGTATGCATGCAATTGCGAAAGATGTTGTATACTGAAGACCTATGTTTAAATACACCTATAAAGCCGTTTAGTAGTGTATCCAGGTCTATGCTTTTGAAACTGCAGCTAAAGTAATGTTTGAATATTGAGTAGACCATAGGTAGCTCGTGCCCTGGTGACATGGCTGAACTGAAACAGAGAATTTGATTAAATAATGGAGGAATCCAGTTTTAGCTATGCCCCGCCCATCTCTAGCTAAGGTCCATCCACGTTTCTCCCGTTGTAGGATCAATTGATCACTGCTGCAGTAGAAATGCGACGTTCTGGGATGTTGCTCTGACTGGTCGAAAGCATATGACGTCATCAGTGAGATCATCAATATTTGATTTGGGCGACGCCCATTTCCTCCCACAAAAATACTTGTTAGTCATATCTATTGTTCTTTCTCGGGCAATCATATTCGAGTATTTTTGGAGGGGGGAAAGTGGGCGTGGTCTAATTCAAATATTGGTGACGTCGCTGATGACGTCATAAGTTCTCGAACAATCAGAGCAGCCGCCCATCCCCTCGCCACATCTTGGGGATGTAGATCTTTAGATGATAGAAATGTGCAATGATGTATGAATCATGGTGTGGTCAAATGTAGGTCACATGACCGCTCATAGCTAATCAGATCACGCCAATGTTCGAGATATTGACCCTCGGTAATGCTGATTGGCGGGCCTAATGGCCAGTGAAAGTGGTATGGGGCGTGTCATAGTTAAAAATATTGATGATGACATCATAAGTCTCAACCAGATGCTTATACATTCGCCAATGTTTGGCCTGTAGATATAGTGCCAGGTGTAACGAGGTGGGAAATGTCTATCATAGGTTGTGTCTAAATCGAGGTCATTTGACCCCTCGAGGCTTATCAGAGTAGCCGTTATACATGCACCAATGTTTACCATGTATAGCTATTGGCATGTGTAATGAGCTATGAAAGTGGTTGGGGCGTGGCTTAATTTAAACATTGATGGTGTCATTACTCGCTGCCAATAGGTGCAGCTACTTATGCAGTCGCCAATGTTTGCTCTGTTGAATTAATGAACCATGAAAATGGTTATGGGTCTGGGGGTCGGTAGATCTATAGAGTTATAATGGGTTCAACTATGCATGTCTGACATAGTACAGTGACTCTAGCTGAATAGGTTGCGGATAATCACTGGATAGTTGCAAGATATTTGCAGGATAGTAACACAATAGTCGCAGTCAACTACGACCAAGAATAGACGAATGCACCTACCTGGCATTAATCTGGCCACTTATGAATATATCGGTCTAGGGAAGCGTGGCATCACTTGGATAAACAGTATATGTCACTAAGTCAGAATGATATTGAGATGTCTAAAATGGCGCATATATGAACAGTAGAATGGGAACCTTGCTCTAGCTATTGTGAGATATCCTGTTGAAAAGATTCTTGTTGCACTTGCCCATGTAAAACAGGGTAAATGGAGTACCAAGTTCAATGAAAGTCTTGAGTACCAGGCGGGAATAAAATCTGCCTGATAAAATCTGGTTGACAGTGCAGAGATAAATCATTCCTTCACATCCGACTGATTAGATGTGAATGACCAATGACTCTACGATATCAACCAGACTCGAAACCAATAATAATATAGCACGAACCTAACAAATATCCACTTTCAGGTCAAAGGTAGTAGCTCTATGAAAAAGTAATACACTCAAACAATTTATACAAATGCTAAAAATAGCATCCACTCTAATGATAAATACCAAGAAAAACTAGGAAATCCACATGAAGTGTTATAAGTTCCCCTCAGACCTAACACAACATGTGGCTAGGGGATGTGTGGAATGGCCAAAAAAGCTCAGAAAACCCCAGAACAGTGCAAACAGCTGAATCTCTGCATTAATTGTGGGTACGATCATTAATGTCCAAACTAAGCTTGGATCGATAATTCATAGACTTGGAAATTAGGACAGAAAAGCGTCAGTGCTGCTAGAATGAAGACTGGTATAATATCAAGAGATGCAACTATAATATGTCTTTCAAAATATTAGAACTCATACTTGGCTTCAGAAAGCTCTGGATATTGCATCCGTTAAAGCATTGTTGTGGCCTTTGATGTGACTTATATTTAGATGGTATGGTTAGATGGTTAAACTCCAATGATAAATTCTCTGATTTTTGCCTGACATCCATTAGATGAAAGTTAACAGATTGTGATCAGTAAAGATGTCAACCAGGATTTCACATAGATACAAATAAATGTTAAAATTCTGTAATGGTATGACCAGAGATAAACACTCTTTCTCGAATGCAGAATAGTATCATTACCCTGTTTATCTGAGTGCATAAGGACAGTGCCGATTACATGCTTCATTGGTTTGTTGCAATCTGGTGCAGCTAAGACTGGATAAGAATGTAAGATTGCTCGGATTTTCACAAAGTTTTGGAATTTCCTAGAAAACTGACCATACTAAGGAAACGCATAATTTCCTTAATAAGGATAATTGTGAATGGCCTCCACCATTGCTGATTTTGGATGAATTTTTCCATGACCAACTCTGTGACCTAAGTATGTCACTGTAGCTTTAGCAATCATTTGAAAATTGATAGTAAAACCTGCCTCTTTCATTCATGAAAAAATGGCGAATGGTTTTCATGTGGTCTTCATAGTTATCGGTACAAATTGTGACACTATCGATGTAAGAATCACACTTTTTGATTATTCAGTATTATTTTACTATTCATAATCCTTTGGAATGTACTTCGAGAATTTTTCATCCCAAAAGCCACCTGTCATGAACGTGGATATTGGTCTAATATGGTAGATTAGTGGTACCTGACAGTATCACTTTAAAACGTTGAATTTCCTTGCATTTCCAATTTTATCTATGCAGTCGTCAAGGTGCGGGATACCATAGGAATTACCGTGTGTGACCTCATTCACCCATCGAAAATCTGTGAAGAAGCGATAAGTTCTTTGGAACTACTACATATGGATTGCTCCAAGGGCTATTATGCTATACCAGTTTCATATATGTTGGCGATTTCCTTTTCTATACTCTTTGCCAGATTAGTTCAATAAGGAGATTGTTTTATTGGTCTAGAATCTCTGACATCGATACTGTGGCTAATAACAGAGGTGCGCCTTGGTATATTGCTAAAGTCTCTGTCAAACTAGCCATGACAATCGCATTGTCCATTTTGGTTTTCATATTTTAGCTGATGTTGACGTGAGCATCAATTGCATCAGGATTATTCACCTGCACGAAGGAAACATACTTGCATGATATGATGTCAATTCTCGCAAAATATGTGCAAAGTAAATTGATGTGACAAAACTGCCTATTTTTCCATTTACCAGGCGCCTTAATCCAATGATTTACTTCAGTTCAAGCCTGGTGATAATGTACGGCCCTGCATAATGGAGCCTGTAATTGACTATTTAGTGGTGTTGACACCTTCAAAACCCTGTTGTCCAACATCAAATCTATGCTCTCTGGCATGATTATAATTTTAAGCATTGGTTTCAGATATACATGCATGCGTTCTAATGCATCTTGTGATTCTTGATGGTGCACGAGTGACATAATAATTTTTACTCCATGTTCATGACAAACTTGGGCACATATACCAAGAGCAACTGTTGAACATGTTCATGTGATAAGCCAAACGTAGTAAAAATGTGATTAAACTTTTACTACGTACTTAGTTGTTATGTTGCTCAGAGCTATTCCATGGCCAAATCTAGTGCTTGCACACACAATAGTGAGTAAGCATTGCTTGCCTGCCTTAGTCTTTTCAGTGGGCCAAGACAATCCACAAGGATTCTAGAAAATGGTGTCCCAAATGTTGGGATGGACATTATAGTTGCTTTTGGAATTGGTTGATTTGGTTTTCCAATCAACTGGCATGTGTGACCGGATCTGCAAAAAATTGTAATGTGTCCATGCATTAGAGGTTAATAGAAATTTTGAGTAATGATAGTGGTTTTCTTACATCCAAAATGACGTGCACTGTTGGTACCATTGTGTGATTGACTCAAATCTGTGTACCCATATGCAACCAGGACGACTATTTGTTTGACCACTCGGTGCTGTACGTCTGTTGCATATGGTATATTTCCGTCTGTGGATACCGTCTTGCTAGTAATAGGCTATACAGTAATTAAGGCATTGTTCACGATAAATTACCAATGGAGCAACGTATTTTAGTCATTTATCCTCTGCTTACATACGTGCCAATTCCACTTAACTATGTTCACGTTTGTGGTCCTCAACAAATGTGACCCACATGTACGTACATTTGCCTGTAGAATTGTCCTTATTTGGTCCCATAATTACTTCATTTGACTGGTGATTTCGACTCATGGACCATGTAATGAAACACATTGGAGATGCATGGTAGAAAATCATTAAGTATCTCCATGTCACCAATAGGGTCAGAATAAGGAATCTCAGGCATTATAGTCAATACTTGGTAGTGCTCCACATACTCGTATCTAGTAACATGAAATCAGGTTGTTTAGATGTTCTGTACAATGCTGCTATGTCATTGTCCAGCAAATGAGATATGTGCAGTTTATCTCCGCCTCCAACTTCAACGTCATGTTTTTGATGGTCTATTCTTAAATTTATTGTGTGTAGTAGTGTCTTTATATATTCAGGACAAACTCCATGAATCAAGATGCTAGGTCCTGTATATGTATCTTTTGAGAACGGGAATACCGAACGCAAAATTAGGCTCAGTGAGGAAGCAGTGTCTCTGAGTATTTTGATATGGGTAGGTGGGAACTCAATTTATGTATATTTTGGATCACTACTTCCAGATTACAATAAGGTCATTTTATTGATCTGCATTGTGAAAATTACCATTATTGACCTTCTCATTCCATCAGTCAGTATCTGAATGTGTTGAGTCTTGTTGTGGGGTATGGCCATGGATGGTTGAAGTCTGTTTTTCTTTAAAAACTGCCGCTTAGTTGTGAAAAGTCTTTCACAAAATTAACCCAGGAACTGCACTTAAAGCATTTTGAACTGCTTGGTGAAACGCTGGTCACGGAATCATTGCGATTTCTAGCAGGGGGGTGATATGTTATGGGCTCTGTCTGAGTTAGCTTCCGGACTCCGGGAAGGAGATGGTGAGCATTATTATGAAATCTATCATGATCATCACGGAAGCCACTTAAACATGAGGGTGATTGCAATCTATAATATGTTAGGTTGATATGTATTACCCTTCCATTTATCTCAGACTCTACTCAAGTTCCACATTTGTTCTGCCTCTATTGATAACAGTTCAATGAGAAAATCATCTCTTGTCTCATCGGCTACATCAATATTTTTAAACATCACAAAATACTGTTAGGTGATGAGATTGATTGGCGTCAAGGGTAGTCTTGAACTACTTATGTAACATCAGCCCTGGCAATTGATCAAAGTACACTCAGATTTTGAATCTAGCCATTGGTGTAAGAGACTGTGCCAATGTTTATCCTGCTCATGTGGCTTAAACTTATAGGCTGCAGCACACTTTCTGAAATTGAATCTATAGCTCTCTGTTAAAAGTGAGAATTCTTGGCTACGGTCAATACCTCGTAGTTTTGTTCCTCTTGATGGCGCTGGGGCATAATTGCTCTTTGCACTTGATGAGACAAAGAAGGTCTTGGTGAATTGAATTTCCTGGTCGCTACTGCAAATAGTGCAAAATGCATCAGTGTGAAGCTTCAAACCAGCCTTACCTCCCTGGATATATCAGTGTCACTCGTAGTTGCATGGGTGCTCACGTTGATTTTTATACGTCAACTTACCCCTCTCTAGTTTCATATGGGTTCTCTCATATTCGAGAAACGCTGTTTCAAACTTTAACCTAGTGGCCTCTATTTCATGCTCAGATGTATCTTTCTGATTACCATCACCACCATTTGGTGTGTCTGATAGCGGACTGTCTGATGATTCATCACTGCCTCTGTGTTCTGCATGAAGAAGACTTGACTTTCCTAGTTCAGCTAGGACGAAACTGACTAAGTCAGCCTTGGCAATGGGAGTCTCCTAGGTTTTAGTCGGTAGTACTCACAAAATAATGCAAGTTCTTTTTTTCGCATTGTTTTCACCCATCCTCTAGTTGTTTTTGATCGAATTCTTCACCAATTTTCTCCTTATCTGGTTTACAATGGTGTTATGGAGATAACTATGTAACACTGATGTAGATAACACTTAAGTGGATTATCTCGCTTAATCAGGCCTTCTTAGCATCTGGTATGAACGCAGTAACTAGTAGTTCGAGTGGCACCATGTCTACCCAATACCCAATAAGTTTTGAAACTAATTCGACTGAGCATTGTTTAAGGCCAAATGTCTCAATGACCCATTAGTTTAAAAATATTTGTCACCTTTTCAGACATAGCTGCTTTGAAAATAGCGCTACGGTAATTCAGGTTTTCAAACATATAAAGTCAATTCCTAAACAGGCTCGCCTTATTAGAACCTACTGAGGAATGCGCTATGTCACACGAGCATAGGCCATTTATAACACAATATAACCCAGATTGTCGCTGGTGTTGTTTGGTGTTGCTGATGTGTGGTGCTGGCTATTGAAAGTGCCTGGGGTTAGAGCAGAATGCACAGAACCTGTAAGCTAGATTGATAAACATTAATAAAAAACATCTAGTACAACATTGATTTAAAAGATGACACATGAGCTTTTACATTTATGGTACAAATGATCCGCATTTTGATACATACATTTGTTATCATACAGATCTTGGGTCACGCCCATTTTATAGACAGCTGAATGGTCATGTCGTTATCCCTTAAAAGCTCTCCGTAGTCATTCTCCATAGCATCGTATTAAACCCAGGTGTCCTCACCTGTGGTATACATCAATGCATCAGTATCAGAATTTTTAGTTTCATTCACAGTCTCAGATGGCTTCACTAATAGATTGTCTAACTCTGCCACTGCCCAGACATCTTCGGTTGCTTCTCCTTCTGGCAATGTGAACTCTGTCAGAGTCTGGGAGGCTACATCTAAACCCTCCACATCTTCTGGTAAAATGTTATCGAAAACTGCCGGGAGGTGGTTGACAAAGTGATGATTCTCTAAGAGGGTAGACTTTTCGACATATGGCCGGGTTGTTAGCCACAACAGCCAGTCCATAGTGATTTACCAAAATTGCTATTCTTTTCTCTTTTGCGAACCTATTCCTCCACAGATAGCATACTCAATGATTAGCTTTGGTTTTTCATTGTTATCAGTAATATACACACCATCCGAGTTTAACTTTTTTCTCCAATGTTCTTTTCATTACGTAGTGTTGTAGTTATTTCACTCCAAATCTCAGCATCCAATATTAATCTAAGGTACAGTCTATTCCTCATGCCAATGAGTTAGAGAATATGCCTCATTTCCCATGTCAATAGCTCTAGAGGTTAGATATTTGTGACTGTATAAGCAGCAACTGACCTCGATTGACACCAGACTTCGAAAAATGGTAACACACTTTTTCCCCGTTAAAAAATACTGGAATCTGATTGATTGATGGAAAACAATAAAAACTGATCTCGACCAATCACTGATGACGTCATTAGCTTTCGACCAATAAGAGAAGATGCCCATCATGTCGCGTTTCTACTCATTTCAATCTTTTAATCTCAATTTCCAGAAAGATACCCAGTCAAACTAGTTTCAAAATATTCAACAGCATGTCTATAAAATATTAAAGACATACAATTTGTAGAACAATGCCTAGTCCACCAGCAATCATGCATTCATTCATGACGAACCTATCTGCGTCATTCATGAAGTCAGTGACTATGACGTCATTCTACATGCCACGTAGTTGACTATGACATCATATCTCGCATGGATAAACTGGAAAGGACCATTACTTTCAGTATATATCAGTAGGCTTTAAAGATACACTAAAGTCTACCTATAGTGGACACTGGCTTTGTTGGCAATCGATTGGATCATTGTAGCTCTGGCAAGGTGTCCCGTAGTAGTTATTATATCCTCAGGTTCGGACTCGACGCTGTAACCATGGTATGTGTGGACCCGACGATGCTGGTTAGATGGCCTCGGAGAATCAGGAGGGAGACGGCGGGCGACCGGTGTGTACAAAAACCAACCTCTAGGGGCTGGGCGTGCATCCCTGCCAGCGCGAAACACCACCGTCTCGTCCCAATTATTCGAGCAGCGAGTCGAAGCTGGCTTCTTGGGAAAAAGTATTATGGACTAGCCACTACTAGTTTACGATGTACCCTTATTAGATGTGACGATGCTACAGCGTGTGGGTGGTATCTCGCCAGAAATATCTAACCCATCCGTATATATAAATATATATATATATATATATATATATATATATATATATATACAGATGGGTTAGATATTTCTGGCGAGATACCACCCACACGCTGTAGCATCGTCACATCAAATAAGGGTACATCGTAAATGTGGCCTGACGTTTAAGTGTACACTAGTTTAATATAAACGAAATGCCACACCGGGCCAATAAATTGGTTTTGCAAGAGGAAAGTGCTTCATGCGGGCCTTCGTCACAGCAAAATGCCTACTATGCTGAGGCGGAGGAGGAGAATCAGTTTAATTTCGTCCTCCCATTCAAACACAATGCAAGTGTGCTGAATTATATATGTGTTATAGGTTTTTTTATTGTGATGTACGCTGGTTGACGTAGAGATGGTACACAGATCTCAACAGAAACTGGTACAGTCAACTCCCTAACATTGTCACTGGGTTAGTCGGTGCCATGCTATTTTGTGCGGACCTTCTCAAGGAACTAAAATAACCTTTAGATATTGACTCCAGACACCGAAGATTTTATGCTGCAAATGACCTACCCATCCTTAACTTTGACAAAGTTTCTCATCTTGTGTAGGTCACTCAGGCACCTATCTCGCGACATACCTATTGAGTGGACCCTTCAAGCGAACTGTTGCTTGGCCGATGAGTCGTGGGGCAGATGAACGACTCTTGACTATGTGACAGCACAACCACAAATAACAAGACAAAGACAGGACAGCACAAAAGCGTTGATTAAGCACTATCTAGTTACGACAGTGCCGAAGAAGTGGTTGGCAGACGATGGAGGCCTTCCATGAAGGCGTGGAGGACCATCTCTGTCCTTCCAGTCACCATAGAGTTAGTCTGAATGCGTGTCTTGTGCCATCTAGATTGCCGAGATCGAGCCGTATGAGATCGGTGCCTAGTAACTAACGTTTAAGTGTGGTAGTTAAGCAAATGCCCAAAGGTTCACTGCTAGGGCATTACTACTATAATTATATTTTCGCAGTGATTCCCTACTTTGGCATAAAGTCCATCGTAAAATGTACCAGTGGGTGTATTGAGGAGGGTGTGTGAATTGTTTCCGTTTAAATTCCAGCCATCGAGGACCTGCTGCGATTCCAAGGGTCGGCTCTAACCTAACCAGAGGGGGATTTACTAAGTCAATGTATGGCCAGATTGGCTGGATGTATGTGCAGAGAGAGGCAGCTCCTATCGTAAGTATATGTTATTTTTAGGCTAAACGCCTGTATAAACTCGTTCTAAACGGTGTACCATGAGTGCAATGTGTGGCACCGAAAGCGACCTTTATAATAGGATAGCTGCCTTAGGAACAACTGCCTATGTGTGCTAATATCCTAGCTGAATATCTGAACTAATATTAGGCTTAACGTTTTGGTACAATGTCCCATGTCTATTGGTGCAAGCACGAGAACTGGTCCTGAGTGAAAAAGTGTTGCCGTTTAGAAAATGGTGTGATGCCTTATTGTAAGTCTGTAGTATTAAAAAGCTAATGCATACTTTTATTTTAGAATAAGTAACTTGACCTAATTAGAAAAGGAACAGTCTAAGAATGGCAGTCGCCATAGTACAATTTATACAGTAAAACAAAAAGGTCTGATGACCTAAAACAGTAGGCGCAATAGTATGTATAAAATAATTCAACTAAAGGCTGCCTGTCAGTCATCAGCGCATAGAAGTCTATGAGGTAGATGTTGTTGAAGATGGCACATCGTCAGTGGTAGTGCACCATTAGACGAATGCAAATAAGTTCTCTCAAAACTCAAATATCACAACGAAAAATCAGGTCTGGATGAAGTAGGTTCCTCCACCCTAGAAACTCAGGAACGGTTAGATGGCAAAAGAGGTGTAGGAAGAGGACACACTTGGCACGATGGTGTGTGGATAAGGTTATTAGTTCAATGGCACAAGACCATCTTCACCACAAGCTCAGGTGAGGAGATGAAGGCAATGTCCAACAGTGAAGAACGACTTAAGTTAAATAGCCTAAGCACTTAGAGTCTATAGAACTAGATATATGCTATCAGTAAACCAGATTTCGACGTGGTTCAGACAGGTCTGGCGAGATATCAGAACGAGCAGTTCGATGCACAGTAGATTTTAAGATGGTGTAGACCAATATTGGCTCCTTCCAAAGGTGGTGCAGGTATAACTGTATTGTGCCTCTATGAGTTTGAGGTGGGTTATAACCTTATTTTCTTGGCGTATTAGTCCCCAAAGGGCACGGCAAAAATTGGTTGCCCCGTTCTACGGTTCTGGCATGCAATCACGGCTTCAGGTTCGGCATGCCTGCGTAGGTGTAGATTGCCAAAAGCGGCTGCTCAATGCAGTGCTTGGGAGAGCCTTAGAGTAACGACAACTGCACCATACTACCCCCACATTCCGACTGATAAATCGTAAAAGTTATTGGTTTGATTGGCATCAATCTAGTCCCTGAATCCAGGTCCCATTCACACCATTCTAGGCAGGGTTTTTTTATTTCAGTCTATAATTGGTAACTTCCCCTGTTTTCACACTGGTACCCATTTATACTCCTGGGTGGAGAGAGGTGACGAGGAGTGAAGGAGATTGCCTAAGGTTCCAGCGATCGTCAGTTGGCCAGTTTTACAGCTCTGCTCATTACTACCTGAGCTACTGCCTCCCTTTCTGGGGAATCGTAAGCGATACAGGTTCTTTTATACTTTATGGTGGCCAATCAGATATCACCACAGGAAATCCTCAACCAATCAAAGCACAGCCATATCAGCCGAAAAGCATGTGTTCGTGATGTTATGCGACCTTTACCTTGACTGGATGCTAGGGCATGCGGGATATGGGCCTAAATGTATTTATAACTTAGTTTTGACTCGATTTTATTTAATGATATCTCAGCCATTCCTGTCCCGATTCTAATTCTGTAAACGGATTCGTGTTTCTGAACGAGTCCTGGTTAAGGGTTATCCCAGGATCAGAGGACTGGGCTTCTTATTAAGAATTTGAGAACATGGGTGATTACATACACAAGAGATGCCATACCCTACACTCCATGCAGCATAAGCAGGCTATCTCGAATGACGTGCACACGTGATATGTGTTTTTACAGACTTAGTCATTTTAGCACACCCGGTGCTAAGCTATCCATGCCACATCATTATAACAATCTTTGCAACAAGAAATACAACAATAGAGGCATCCGATGTGTCGCTCATGTATCCGGTGTCATAAAAGAAAATTGTCACATGTTACCTAACGTCACAATCAAACGCGTTATATCATTCATGACTAAGGTCCATAACAAAAGAGTATGAATTGTGTCTTTGATGGATTTACAATTTAATGAACATTTTGTTGGATATTTTTAGACCAATTTGATTCAGAGGTGTTGCTGCCACACACACACGCGCTCACGCGCACACGCACACGCACACACACGCATGCACCAACACACATATTCAGAGTAGAAGATTACCCATTTGAAGCTCGATTGGGCTCGATCGGGAAATCTTCTACTCTGAATGAACCTCACCTCACTGTAAGGAAATGCTTATTTTTATTAGACAAACTTGTTCAGTATTCATGTTATGGGGAGATGTGAAAGGTACCACACTTTCTTACCTTACAGTACCGTTTGTGTACCGGAAGCTATTTCGATAAGGTAGAAGGTATATGTTCAGCGCATGAAGTGGCTCAAACACATAGAACATGTCTGAGTTCTGGTTAAATAGTTCGCCAGTTAGACTAGAGCCACCGCGATGATAAGCCAGGATGAGAATTGATTGTGATCGAGGCAGAATGTTAGTTGATTTGTCAGCTGATATAACAGTAGCCCTCTCTGTCTCATTGCCGGTGTGGGTTCTGGTAGCATGAACTATAGGAACTGTGAAAATAAAATTGTATTTATATAAAGAAAGATTGCAGACCCTCGCCCTCCCCTTTTCGTTCGCAATGAAGCCTTTTTCTGCCAAAGGTACAATGCGGATTCAGGTTTTCTTATTTGAATCTCCTCTTGTATGGTAACATCAGTTTTATGATAAAATCTGAGCCAAATACGATCAGTATTCTTTAGAAAAGATTCTGGCTTGGCAATCACAAACAGACGGACACACGGACGGCTAGAGAGACAGAAGGGCGGATGGATGGATGGATGGATGGATGATGGACAGACGAACATAGACACTTGTGCAATTTTTAACATGTGGGGTGTTTCATTGTACAAAAGCCATTTATAAGTAGCACTCTAAGAACACCTATATGTGTGGAGTTATCAGGACATCGTAAGCGGGATAAATGCACCATAAGTGTGTAGTGGAATGGCCATGCCTACGGGGAATTTTGTTCACTATTGCGGGGTTCACTGGTAATATATTGTGGGTTTAACAGCCATATCTATGGGGAATCTTGTTCTTTCACGTGAGGTGCATTGGCCTTATCCTGTGGGGTTTAATACTTTTGTATTTGAAGAATTTTGTCCAAAACTGCCACTTAAGCGAAGTAAATCTTTAATGCTTCAACTCTTTACCAACAGGGTTACTGGTGGATGGGCCACTGGCAGCAGTAAAACTGATGATGGACAGATATGCTGTGTACACTTAGAGCTGGTCAATTGTATGGTCTTGTTTATCTATACCTGAGTTACTGTGGTAAAACATTTTATATTATAAAGAATGTACTTTTTCAAGGATTTGTTGCGCAAGGCAACATTCATAATTTAGTTCAGGCTTTTATTGATATTGATTGGTCATTATTCTGTGATTCTAGTTGAAAACCATACCGCGCCAATCCGTCATTTTCATTTAACCACCGTGCCTTGTCCTTGGCAACAATCCTTTCTTGAACTGAGTCCTGTTTTCTTGAGGTCATCTCGCAGTATGATTAACAGACTTATGCAATGGCGTCATCTCCTGGCATTGTATTTGCGGACTCACAGAATGGCGAATTCCAAGGTGTTCTGTACAGGTGTTTCTTCTAGCATCCTTAGCACAGGGTCAAACATGGAAATCTTTGTCAGGCTACTTTTACGGAGCGCAGTGATATGCATGCAGGCGGCATTGGGCACATCCACATATGACAACTTACATAATGTTTTGCTTACATTTGCGGGTGGGATACATATATGCTTAAATTTGCAAGGTGAATATACCACCACATGACAAAGATAACCAGAGTGTTATCGTGTGTGTATTTACTGCAATTCGTAATGGGCTCCTCAGCAGCAATAATACAGTTTTAAATATGCTTGAATTTGATAATTAATGCTCATTTTAGAAACAATTTTGGTGCATACTATGCTACAGTTTACAGCAATATTGTTTCCATATGCACATGTTAATCCTTAATGACAGACCACACACTAATGTGGTTCAATGCGCACAAACAACGTAGCAATTGCAATTGATGACTCCAATCTGCTACTCCAGCTTATAATAATCAATAATGCCACATGTAGGCATTGGCTGCTGGTAATCATAATTCACAGCGAATATGTTGCTATGTAGCAATTATGCTACTCAATGGTTGATGACCACATGCATCACCTTAAAATATTGACCACTGGCTTTGTGATAAAAACGTTCTGTTATCAGATTTCTGTATAGAAGTTTAAAAGCGACAAGATCCTAGATAACAGCCAGAAATCTCATAGTTCCTGCTAAGTTTGGCTGAAATTGGCATAGTGGTTAAAGAGTAATACTTTTGGAAATGTCTTTCAGAAGATTGTGGGAAAATCCTAGATGTCCGCCAGAAAAATTGACTGCAGAGAGTTAAAGAAAGATGCTACACTATAGTAATTTTTTTAAATCCATGATGGCTGCAAAAGAGTCGACCAATCATTTGCATTTTAATAAACTGGTATCTCTATGATGCAAGGATGGTTCCTGGAAAATTTACTTGAGAGCGATCAAGTGGTTTCAGAAATTGAAGGTGTTGTAAAGAAATAATGTAAAATCAAAGCTGATCGCAGGTGAAGTTCTCCCAGGATGAATGCTTCTGCGAATCCGACATGCAACTGCCAATTTGCATAACTGATTTCTCGCTAGCATTAAATGCAATATTTCCACAAAGTCTAGTACAGAAAATCATGCAGATGAAATCGATGTAGTCAAATTTGAACATATTCTGACACGATTCCCCCAGCATATAGAATATATGCCATGCTTATTGTTACTTGTATTGTGTACTAAAATATTCGCGGTTCACACAAATCAAAAGTATTTCCTTATTAACATATATGTCAACCTTGAAGCTGCATATCCACGACAAAATGTGTGAAAATACAATTGTTTATAGACCTAAATTAGATGAAGTAATGTAATGAAACGAAATAAATCTTAACATATGATGGTTTACTTATGCATAGATTAATACAATGTTTTCTTTTGTGAAATTGAATTAGGCACTCGTACATCTATGTCAATTTCACAGTTAAAACCAATTTTTTTTATTAATTTAAATGGAGTACATATATATGCCATCGCATAAGTCTGTATATATATATACGAGCTGTACCACAAACATTTGGACAAGAAACCTCTGAGATGATGACCGTTTATTTTTTATTAAAATATCCGACGCATTATGAACAAAACATGCATAAGAGCTGTACCCCAATGATTCAGACAAATCACATGGAGATGATGACCATCTCAGCCCGCACATTATGGACAAAACTGGCATATGAGCTGCACCCCAATTATTCAGACAAATCACCTCAGAAACGATGACCATCCCAGCCATGTCATGAAACATGGTACATTTCGTCCATCGCGTCCGTTTTGTCCGGGGAAGGATTTTGCCCATAAAATCTTAGGGGTGAATTGACAATTTTTTTGTGTGGGGCAGATATTATCAGGTAATGTGTTTAGGCACATACGGTTGTGGGCTGCACCCCATAAGAGCCAAATATTCCCACAAGTATCTTATGTACTTGGCACTCCACCAATTTTACCCCCTAACTGTATTTCCACATGTGTGGATGGACGGATGGACGGACGGACAGATGGATGGATGGAAGGACGGATGGATGGGCGGGTGGACAGACGGACAGACAGACAGGAATGACAGACAGACAGACAGACAGACTATTCCACTTACTGGGTGAGTGTAATTATTGTGATGTAGAAATACAAAGGAGTGAGACTACTTTTTGTTTTTGTTATAGCTGAGCGTATTGTTGAATAATAATAAATATGGCAGTGATGATGATGATGATGAGTTTGAATATGACGACGACGATGATGGTGATGCCGATATGATCAGTGACATGTTACCTTCATAGAACATCATTTGCAGTATGATGATAGTGAAAATGACGAGACTTATTGCGACGAACAATATTTGATACACGCGTCGTCTTGTGCTTAGGCAGAACAGAGATGTGTCAGAAGACATAACTGAACAGAGCACTGGACGATCGTTGCCTTTAAAATGTAGATATTTCTGCTGGATGGCCTGGAATAATAATGAAACAAAAATAAGCGTTTAGAATTTCAGATCCCCCATAGGAAATTTACAACGAGTATTGAACTATACATTGCACTTACGATACTGATCACCTTGAAAGCTAGCGGAGCAATGCCTAGAATGGACCTTTCCAAGTTGTTTATCCATCGATCATCTCACGTCATATAACGCCATAATTAACTAAGTAACGTGTATGCTGACATCAAAATCATGATGTCATGAGTGATTCCAAATAGTCTGTCTTTAATGCGTAATAGTCCGACACGTTGAATGAATTGTATGTTTTTGCTATTTAATAAACATATTGTTGAATATTTTGAAACTAATTTTACTGGGCGCTGTTACTTACATGTATAGTTTTCTGGAAATTGATAGCTCGGGAGTTCAGAGATCGATCGATCCCAACAGATGAAATGGTCAGTGCATTGTCAAAACTGGAAGGCCCATTAATAGAAGTACCAGAATTATGTTAGACCGACTATTGCGCCCCGGCGAAGACAATATATTCCGAAATAATGGCCCCAGCAATTATTAAAGAGTGGCTACACTCATATTTAGGTAAAGTATCCATAAATTAACAAATAGTATTAAGTATATCTTTTATCAATTTATGAGAACTTAAATGCCAGAAAGTATATCCTTGCACATATTAACCACACGCACTCATGCACATATGTGCACGCCCACATTCATGCACATACGAACACCCGCACGCACTCACGTATGCACACATATGGAAATTCAGTGAATTTCTGCACAGGCTGTATTCTATCGAAATCAGACAACTGGTAGATTACAAAACATGGAAAAAACTTGGACAATTAACAGTAAAATGTTAACAGAGAGGCTTGAGGAAAACCCTAAGCACAATAAGTCAGTTATCTACTTCCCCCTTAATACTATAACTGCGACTGTATGCTCAGCAATAGGGAATATTATTTGTATGTCTGCATGCAGCAGTGTCCCAATGCACTGTTCCGGTTTTAGCCATGTCCCGCCCATCTCTAGCTAAGCTCCACCCACAACTCGCTGGTGTTTGGATCGATCGATCTCTGAACACCCTGACGACCAATTTCCAAAAAAAATACACAGGTAACCTAGTGAATATTTTGAAACTAATTTGACTGGGCGCTGTTGCAATAGCACACTTAGCAGATGTGTGCTGTTGCATCCTCTAGGAGTTGTGTAGATGTCGGCAGCGAGTACAGCACATTCCAAGGGTGGCGATGCAGTGGTCTTGCGGAATTCACCTTTCCAAAGTATCCTGCGATAATCTGACATCATATGACGTCAGAATCAGCTAAGCAGCGTATAGGATGACGTCGTACTCATTACGTCATACATGATTATATTAGTCCCGTCTTGAACTATTAATAGTCTGAGACGTTGGACGAATTGTATGTCTTTACTATTTAATAAATATGCTGTTGAGTATTTTGAAACTTATTTAACTGGACACTGTTGCTGCCATAGGCAGCAACGGCGCCCAGTCAAATTATTTTCAGAATATGCAACAGTTTGCCTGTATAGTTTTTCAGAAATTGATAGTCAGGGAGTTCAGAGATCAATCGATCCCAACACGAGTGAGGTACGGGCAAAGCTTAGTGTAGCCGCCGCACGTGCACGTTGGTCCGCTGGATAATCCCGTTCCGTGGTACTGCCAGTATGCATCGGGACAGGACTGCTGGTTAGCTGTGGATCTTGGGGTTGTGGATCCAGTGTTGCGCATTGCCAGATTGTACAAAGACCAACTTCTAGAGCCAGTGAAACGTTCACATTCAAATGGGGCCGTGCGACCATCACCGCGAAAGTTGAACCTTATGGTCTCATCCTTGCAGTTGGTGTCACCGGTGTGACGGCCCCACGGCTCCATTTAGGGCCGGAACATAATAAAATGCATACAATAATTAATATATGTAGCAGTCAAACAATCGTACTCGTTTGCTGCTACCTGAGAGAAGTCTAGTACATGGAGCCAAGTTGATGACTCATTATCGTGGTCCTCGCCAGAGGTACCTCACAGAGTAAGATCCGTGAGGCATCCCTGCAAAGGAGGATCCTAGCAAATTTAATATAAACCAAATTAACCACTACAAACATTCTTTTGTTGCGAGAGGAAAGTGCCTCGTTCGGGCCTCCATCACAGGAAAATGCCTACAACGGCTAAGCGGAGGAAGAGAGATGGCAAAAAGGGTCCCACTCTCTTGTTGAAACCATATTATGTAAAAGATTCAACCTAGTGAAATTATATGTTTAATGTGGTGCACGCCGTTTTACGTCAAGTTGGGGTGGATGATTTCCATAGAATTCAACACTGTCATCGTATATAAGTTCCAGGATTCTGTATTAGTAGCTGCCGCTTTATTTATGCGGTCCTTCTGCTATTTTCTACCCTATCATTTAGTTTTTGGTTCCAGATCTAGATTTAGCCACAAATGGCAATGTAAACTTACTGTTTTTAACATATAAGTGTTAGATTGCAACAATCTGTATTACTACATGATAACGTTAAGTAATTACGAAACTACCAACTAACTCTGTATTAGTGAGTTCCTGAATTGTAACAAAAAAAATGTCAAACTATCTCAAAGTTTTATGTTCGTAATAGCTAAATATGTAACGTACTGACGACGAGAAGAGCCAGAGAAAGGAGAACTTGAGGAAAAGGAACTAAATAATCGGGAGAAACGGTTACAGTAAGCCGGTAATACAGTGAAGTAAGAAAATTTAGTGTATAAACTGACACTAAAAAGTACTCCCTGTTGAACAATGGCTGTAGCAAACACTATTGGCTCTATCGAACCCTATGATGAAGGTGTGGAACCCTGTGCCTCGTACGTCGAGCGGTTTGAGCAATTTGTAACCGCAAATGACATTGTTAATGAAAAGAGGGATGCAGTCTTCCTAACGGTGATAGGCAGCGAACACTAGTTGCCCCGGACAAACACACCAGTAAAACGTACGCACAGCTAAGCGACAGACTGTCAAAACACTTGTCACCCAAGCCACTAATTATCGCTGAAAGGTTTCATTTTCACAAGCGAAACCAACGGACTGGTGAATCAATTTCGCAGTACATCACTGAAATTAAAAACTGTCACAACACTGTGAATTCGGCGATACCCTAGATGACGCATTACGTGATAGGCTGGTGTGCGGTCTCTCAAATGAACATGCTCAAATACAGAGATGGTTATTGTCCGAATCAGCGCTCACATTCACATGTGCATTTGAACTCGCTATAAGTTTGGAAAGGGCTTCACACGATTCGATGGAATTAACCAAAGGTTGTGACATGTTGACAGTCAACGTGCACAAAGTATTCACCAAACCTGCTCATCAGCATGATAATCGTCAGCAGCCGAAATCCAAGTGCATTCGGTGCACCCGTACTGGTCACACCTCTGACCAGTGTCACTTCAAAGAGGCCATATGCCATGCCTGTAGAAAGAAAGGACACATTAAAACAGCATGTTTGTCACGTAAGAAACCGGTCAGTAAGCAACGCAAGTCAGTACATGCGGTTGGTCAGGAAGTTGACCATAGTGGCGAAAGCGGTGGCGACCCAGACGCCGCCATCCACACCCTCGACATGTATTCCTTAGGCAGTAACAGTGACGCAGTTTGGGTTTCGGTCGGCATCAAGGATCAGAAAATTTGCATAGGACTAGACACGGGATCGGCGGTTTCGGTAATCAGTAAGCAGGATTACGATAAACGGTTTGCGCACTTTCCACTACAGAATTGTCAAATGTCTCGAAACCTATACAAAAGAATGAATTAAGCCACAGGGAATGATCTTGGTTCGTGTCAAATGCAATGCTCAGGAGGAAACATTGAATCTGTACGTCATCCGTAAAGGTGGCCCACCATTATTCGGTCGTGAATGGCTAAATGCTTTGAAACTGAACTGGCCAGAAATCAAAGTACTTAATTTCTCAGGAATGTTATCTGTATCGACAAAATTAGAAACCATTCTACAGCAGCATTCTGCAGGTTTCAGTCCAGGATTCGGGAAGGTCAAAGGTCAGGAACCAGTACTGATGCTGGAACCAGGCAGCCAGCCTTGGTTCTATAAAGCTCGTCCCATACTGCACTGCACACATTACATCCTAAAGTGGAGCAGGAGTTAGATCGTCTCCAAGCAGAAGTCTTCATAAGTCCGGTTAAGCAATAAAATGAGCTACACCTATCGTACCTGTCATTAAGCGTAATGGTTCCATTCGACTATGTGGTGATTTCAAAACTACGGTAAATCCAGTACTGGAGGTGGAACAGTATCCACTTCCTCGTATCGAGGATACTTTCGGGTCGCTAGGTCCACGAGCAAAAGTTTCTAAGATAGATCTTTCAGAAGCGTATTTACAACTAGAAGTTGCAGAAAGTAGTCGTGAACTCTTAAACACGATACGTGAACTTTTCCAGTTCAACAGACTTGTCTATGGCATTTCGTCTGTGCCAGCTATATGGCAGCGAACCATGGAGCAGTGCTCCAGGGACTGTCAAATGTGCAATGTTACCTTGATGATATTGTCGTGACGGGTAGTAATGATGTGGAACATTTGTCACACCTAAATAACGTGTTAACCCGCTTGGAAGATAATGGGCTGAAAGCAAATCGTAAGAAGTGTCTTCTTTCGCGATCAAATAGAGTATTGTGGTCACGTGATCGACAAAAATGGACCACATAAATCAGATAAGAAAATCTCTGCGGTCAAAGATGCACCACACCTGGAGAATGTTTCTCAGTTACGCGTAATACTGGGCCTTGTGAACTATTATCATAAATTCCTACTGAATCTGTCCACCGTACTACATCCATTGCATCAGTTACTCCAGACCAACCAGAAATTGTACTGGGGCCCGGAACAGGAAAACGCATTCCAATCCATAAAGCAGCTGATAGCATCAGATCGGGTCTTAACAAACTACGACGTATCTCGTCTAGTGCGATTAGCAATGGACGCTTCAGCACATGGCAACGGCGCCGTTATTTCACATGTCACGGACAGTGATGAAGAGCGCCCTATTGCATTCGTCTTGCGAACTTTGTCTCCAAGTGAGAAAAACTATTCACAAATCGAAAAGGAAGGACTGTAGTTTAGGGAATAAAGAAATTTAATCAGTATCTCAAAGGATGCGCATTCACAATCATAACTGACCATCAACCCCTACTAATGGCATTTCACACAAGCACGCCAGTGTCGTCTACAGCAGCAGCTAGACTTCAATGATGGGCTCTGTTTATCGGTGGATATAAGTACAACATTATGTACAGAGGCACGACTAAGCACGCTAATGCAGACTGTCTTTCACGGTTGCCTAGTTTGGATACCTCTAGTGAATCAGTTGATTGTTCAGAACTATTTAGCTTAGATCAGGTGCTTCAAATGCCTGTCAATAATGCAGAACTCGTGAGAGAAACTCGTCATGATTCTACATTAAGTCGATCTTCCAACTTACCATGTCTGGTGGGTGGAATAGTGAGCATAACCTTGACCTCGATCTTGCACCATACTATGCGCAAAAAGCTGAACTTACAGTGCAGGACAGATGTGTGTTATGGGGTGTTCATGTAGTCATTCCAAGTAAACTTCGTGACCACGTTCTAAAGGAACTTCACGTAGGTCACCTGAGTATAGTTAAGCTGCCCTGTAGTTCTGGAAGGGTTGCAGATGAAGTTAATAATAGCGGTCAAAAATGTCTAAAAGACTAACACATGATGTGTGGGTTGATTACACCCCTGGTTGCGTGGTACAGGACATCTGGCGAGTTATTACAGAGCACGTCACTCGCCCCACATACGGGATGACGAGTTACATCGGGGACAAAAGGCCCATCCACACGAAAGGTCCCTTTGCGGAAGTAGTGACTTGGGTTACCTGACTTTAATTTCTTTATTGCCCCCAGACAATATTTTTCCAGGAGCTTACAAAAACTGGTGGTTGCTGGGACATAGCTAAAAATGGAACGGTCCATTCGCAGCGTATGGTCAAACATAGATCATTTGTGTTAGGTCACGTTCACTTGCAGTGTGACTGTATTGTGCATAGTGTATAACACATTGCTGGTGAGTATTGTGCCCAGCCAGAGATGGTGCATTTTAGTACGAAGCTGTGAAACATATCTAGAACTTCCTTCGGAGCTACCCAGCTCTTACAGTTGTACAACACCAGTGATACACAGAGGAGCCATATTATGGGAATCTTTAGCCAAAAGGTGCTTAATGGATCCAGAGTTTTAAAAAGGATGGGAGACAATATTTCGCGCGATTCACAGTAAGAGTTGTTCTGTAACTCTAGGGAAAATTTTACCCAGAGGCTTCCTTTCATCATCTATGAAGTCTATGTTGTATGCGTATTCCATCTCTCGTTTGGAAGCCCACTGTAGATACGGATTGGTTTGATAATGTGGTATGCGGAGAGTTGAGAGGGATGCGGAGATTTGATATGTATACAGCACTGGAGAGAGGTTAGCCGTCTCCAGGTGTACAACCATTGCAGGTCGTGAACGCTGCAGACTCCACATTTCTACCCGCACTTTCCTCTTGGTACTTGCCAATAGCAATTTGACTATTCGCAGCTCATCTTCATTAACGCCAGCTTGATGTAGTACATCCAGGATCTTTGATTGTTTGGTGGCTCCAGTGAAACTGTCAATCTTGTCACGAATGCGGTACATTGTCACCTTAGACAAAACCGTCTGAATTCTGTTGAGGAACGGTAGAGACTGCTGGCGTGCAGGTCCAGTAGGCTTCTTGGGCTTGGCCAATGAGATAAACCAATAGTCGCGATATAATATGTATGTGTTGCATAAAGACAGTTTCTTGTGTGCATGATTCGTTTGGAGATGGTATTGCCTGCATACTTAGAGAATTCATTGCTACTGCTGTCGGGTCTAGATGTATATCCATTTCTCAGTGTATCCTCGACCATGAAAACGACGACCAACAGAGAATTCTCCATGTGATTTATAGCATAAATGTGGTCGTAGCTGAACGTATAGCAGTTCACAAACACAATACGCTGTTATGGAGGAATCCAGTATTAGCTATGCCACGCCTATCTCTAGCTAAGCTCCGCCAATGCTTTGCCTGTTTTGGGATCAATCAATCCATGCACTTTATGAATCTCAATTTCCGCAAAACTATACGGGTAAGTTGTTCAATATTGAAAGTGCCCAGTCGAATTTGTTTCGAAATATTCAACAGAAAGTTCATAAATAGTAAAGACATCGAGAGAGATCGATCAATCGATCTTGAATGTAATTGAGGCAGTCATTCCAGTGGTAAATTTCCAAAAATACTCTACTTGGTCTGCAATTGGGCACTGGCTAAGCAGAAATTAAAATTTTCGTGACCATTACTGTTTTGTTCTTGTCCATTTGAAGAATATCAGATATCTATTTTTTGTAAATTTTCGTTTTAAATTTACAGAAGTATTCTTTTAGGCTGAAGAAATCTAAATTTCCCAGTCTGTACTATAGTTTGCCCGTTAGTCTGGGTCAAGTTTGACTTCTACCCATAGTTAGCTATAGCTAAGTAGATTCCCAGTCGAACTCCGACTAGTTAACTAGCTAGTCAACCATAGTCGACCGAGCACCCAAGCTCGGTTCAGATGGTTAGTGCGAAATTTGCATGAATTTCAAAATGGCGTACACCTATCGCTTGCTATGAATAAATGCATATAAAAGTGTAAAATATTTTTACGGTTTGATGAAATTATGCTTTCCCATTGTATGCCAATTTTCCCAAGCCCCTATTCCTTCCCACCAGACCTGGGGTCAAATACTGTCAAAAGTATTTAAATGCAAATGCAAATACTTCACATTAGTTCAAATACAAATGCAAGTGAAAATACCTTCAACTTTGTTCAAATGCAAGTGCAAATGCAAATACTTTTCTAAAAGTATTTCAAATACTCTCAAATGCCTTTCATTACTATAATAGCAATATCAGATATAACTTTCATGATTTCTGAGAGGAAATGGGGATAAAGAGTTATACACTGTATTATAACATGTACCAGGCAGCAGCATCTTTTGATTAAATTGATTTCCAACTGTTCAAAGGTTACATATCCCCATATTGAGTAAAACTCGTATTAACAGACCATCCAAAGTAGAAGAGCTTCTCACTTAAACCTTTAACACTGGAATGACTAGCTCTGTAACAGAGACAGTCCTTACGTTGATAAATTTTCACCAAATTTTTTCGCTTGGTCTGCAAATGGACATTTTCTATGGGAAAATTGAAAATTTCTTGAACACCTTTGAGGGTTAGAGTTAATGCATGATCTCTTATTACGTAGAGTTTCAAATGTCTTGCTGTTAAATTGGATTTGCAAATTGAAGAAAGTGGTCTATATACCAGATATCTCTCTTAATGGCACATCTGAGGGATTACTGTGAATGATATAACATGGAATTAAGGACTAACTCAGAGGAAACATCGTATTTTGTATGAGGTACATGTGAAAGTAAAGTCGCCTATTCAGTTTCTAAGTGTCTTTATATATTTCTTGCAAAATCATGTTTCTTCCAGGTTGCTGGTGAAAGGTTAGCCTATCTGAAGCTCATTCCAGGCAAATTGTCTTCAAAATATTTAACAGAAGGGACCTTAAGACAGGTGGTCTCTTAGGACAAGACAGCTGTTGAAAATTTTGAAAATAATTTGACTGGAAGATTTTGCTGCGTTAGACGGTCAGATGTTGTATTGGATGTTATAAACAGGTAGTCAATATAGCAGTTTGACAGCAACTTATTCATTACGGTAATAAATATCTTAACAGTGGAAGTTTAAATAAATTAAACACATTCTTCGAGCTAAGATCTTTTTAGTTTGAAAAAGATTGCACTGAAAGTAATTTCTCAATTAGGAATAAATACCTTTCAGTCAACTTTATTTACAAATGGACATTCCTTATGATAAATTTTGTACATTGTTAACCGATTTATTCCATTAAATGGTTAAACACTGATTTGTATAGTTTAGATCCACAAATCCCCTTTTATTGCTATCATACGCCCTACAGTATTTATTCACCTAAATTCTATTCATTTCCCCCACACACATCCATGCCAATTCTAATCACACCTGCCCTCACTGGCTAAACTCACATTATTCCACCTATACTTGACCATCTCTTATATTTTCTTTCATTGTGAAATTTTGTTTAACCCATTTAGCGATAACTTTTTAGCTATTTTGAAATTTATTTGTGTGGAAGTTGTTGCTGCCTAAGACAGCAACGCGTTCCATTCAAATTAATTTCAAAATATTCAACAGCTTTCCTGTATGGTTACATTCAAATTGTGTTAAAGGCCTTATAAATAAATTAATTTCAAAATATTCAAAGGAATATTTGCTGTCATGAAAAATTAGTTGCATCATTGAAAAGTTAGAGCTGTTTAAATCTATGCACCCACACCTGGAGTGTAATTTTATTGCTTCAACACATTCGTGCTGTTTTCTATTCATTCTCCCACAAACACCTAGTCACTTATAATCACACCCTGGTAGATGCTCAACTACTTCATGCAATCATTTGACCCTATGGAGAAACAGTTCTGTAAATACACCTGACACATGCCTTTATGTAGTACAAATTCTCGTGAATAGTTTGAAACTAATTTGCATGCTAGTTGTTGTTGCCCAAGGCAGAACTGGCTTCCAGTCAAATTGTCTTCAAGATAAGTTTTCTGTTTGGTTTGATACTAGATAGCTCTATTGCTTAGTGGGAATTAACATCTCATATGCACAGTTTAACCCATTACATCCCAAATTCTGCATATGGAAAACAATATAGAAAATGTAACTATTTATTTTAAAGATTGCATTTAAGATTGTTTGTTTTGATTATGATTTCACAAACTGACACATATTATAGGTATTATCACATTAATGCCAAATATAATTGATACAGGGTCAGTATTCAGTGGTCAAAGGGGTTTCAGGACCACAACGCAGAAATAAATTCTTTATGATTAAAAATGTTTAGGAACATTTTTAATTTACTTTGCTTGGAAGATCCTGCTATATATATATATATATATATATATATATATATATATATATATATATATATATATATATATATATATATATATATACACCTGTGCAAAAGTTAAGCACCACCCTATTTTTACGCACATGCGAGGGTATATTCATGTGCTATGAAGAAAGCAATAGCATAAACATTTATGTACCCATCCATCTTAGTGCAAGAGGTAATAATGCAACTAGAGGAATGCTGATTATGATGGTGGGGAAACACTGTATGTTTTTGTTTGAACTTGAAAACGAGGCCTGAATATGGTTACGTTGACACAACTGACAACTATTGCCCTACAGTTGACACACGTGGCTAGATTGTCATTAATGGTGTCTGAAAACGAAGTTTAACATCTGTGCACGAGTTTGAGACTGTCATTATTAATACCGGGTATATCCACCTTGTGCCTGGATGACGGCGTGGATACGACGTCTCATGCTGGTCACCAACCGACTGATACGCCATTGTGGTATTCGTTGCCATTCAAGATGGAGTGCGTCTGTTAATTCCTGTAGGTTCTGCACAGGAGGATCCCTCCTTCTCACCATGTTTCCCAGAATGTCCCAGATATGCTCAATAGGGTTCATGTCAGGGCTCCTTGCTGGCCATGGTAGGGTTTCGATGGCATTCTGGCGGAGGTATTCATGCACAGCTCTAGCACGATGTGGTCGGGCGTTGTCATCGATGAATATAGGGTGGGTTCCAGGTGCATGATTTACAAAATGAGGGACCACAACTCTATCCAGTATGGAATCTTGATATCTTTGTCCATTTAGTGTTCCAGGTACAGTCAACAGATCCAGCTTACAATCAAATGAGATGCACCCCCATATCATAACGGAACCTCCACCAAATGGAACTTCTTCCATGATGTTACGTTGGTCGTACGCCGTGCGTCTGGACCTCCATACACGAGGTCGACCATCTGTGGCATGAAGCAGGAACCGACTTTCATCGGACCAGTGTACCCGTCTCCAGGATCTCATGTTCCAGTGTCTTCTTTCGGTGCACCACCTCAGACGCTCCTCTTTGTGGTGTGCAGTGAGGAGAGGACGTCTGACAGGTCTCCTAGCTTTCATGCCAGCAGCATACAGTCTCCTTTTGATGGTAGACATTGACACTCTATTGCGCGTTTCCCATTGCTGGCTGAGCACTCTGCTGTTGGTGAATGGAGATCTCCTAACAAGGCGTACTAGGGCTCGATCATCACGGGCAGTAGTCTTCTTCGGTCTTCCAGATCTAGGCCTGTCCTTCACCTCGTTAGTTTGCCCATGTTTTGCAATCAAACGACTGATTACAGTATGGTTAATGTTCAGCTGTCTGCCAATCTCTCTGCATGACATACCAGTGGTATGCATGCCTATGATTTGCCATTTCACACGATCACTTAACCTTCGTCTTGCCATAGCGGTTCACAATCAAGAGCTAATTGTCTCTGTACAAATAAACCACGGTCATGAACACAAAATTCCTAATCTTGTCGCCTAAATCTGTATGTAATGTTCTACACCTCAAACTGGACTTTTACATAACTGAACACGTGTGCTGTTTCCCGCCACGCACGGACATCAAGCGGCGTGAAGTCATGCATGCATGTGCATTTCGTACTTGGAATTATGTCAGCTAACGCGGGGACAAAAAGTATGGCAGCCTAGTTGTACCATCATGTTTCTACGTTCTATTGTTTTTGCTGGTGCTTAACTTTTGCACAGGTGTATATATATATATGTATATATATATAAATGCAAATAGTTGCGATTTGAAATCTTCATATGTAAATGCAAATGCAAATACTTGAAAAAAACCTATTTGGATGCATTTAAATGCATTTAAAAGCAAATGTATTTGCATTTGACCCCAGGCCTGCTTCCCACTTCATGTCATGTAATATGGATGCTTTTTGACGTCTTAGCGGACAAAGATAACCCATTTTCGTATGCCATCAAAACAGTCGAAAGAAAGGGTTAATGGAGATTGTTACCCGGCTCCTAATTTTCTGCAACAGTAATTTGATGGGGGAAACCGGGTATCAACGAACTATAATTAACTATTTAGCATCTGACTGGGCATAGCGAATGCGCATGTTCAAACCAGCAAACAGACTATAGTTAGCGAGGTGAACTTGCCCCTGGCTATCAGTCAAACATTTGTCATTTCTGGCCTCCTAGGTCGCAGCTATAGGGCATACATGACTGTTTCATTTTTACTCAGATATGGTCACGAATTTGTAGGCCTACGGAGTTTATTGTCAATTAAATTATTTAAAAATTTAGTAATAAGCCTATATGATTCCATTTTCATTATTAAATTTGCCTATATTCTATATAAATAACAGCCAGATATGACTACGTTGATAATCATCTATTTTGTTGATTTTTATGCCCAGAATGCGGGAAAATGCACCATTTCACATTCAGAAATGAAAATATTTTCTTACGATGGTGACACGTCACTTCAGAAACGCCTTGCCAACCATAACCAGCCCACTTCCCACCCGGTGTGGAAACCCACAGTACGTACGGGCACTGATTTATCTTAGACTTTTATAATATAGCCATTGCCAGGTAACGATTTATCAGATGAGGAGCAAATATTAACTTATCTATAGAATGAAATAACCTAACATGAACCTGTTGAAATATCTTAAAACCTACCTTTGAGACTGTCTAGGCACAGCAAGGACTGGGATAAGGAATATTGCTAAAACACATATAGCTACATGTATGTGTGCCGGACATCCAATTTTAGAAGTAAACTCATCACGTCCCAGCGAAATAGCTTGTATCAGCACAACCTACCTATGTAAAGTAATGAAGGCTATGCAGTTGTATAAAATTATACACAAATAGTCATTACACTTTTCAACATTATAGACGAAACGTCACGTGCTAAAGCAATAATTTTTTAAGTAGTGATTGGCTTTTATTAATAAACGCCTCCAGCTAACATTCAAACGCATTGTTATCATTACCAGGTGTGAAATGTAGCCACATATCTCCTATACATCAGCTCTCCTTTGGAGACGCTGCTACGTTCAGGTTTAACACACGTGTCATG